>JAUMHP010000078.1:6807662-6854558 GCA_032361065.1 Enteromius trimaculatus | reverse complement strand
TATATATATATAAACTATAGTTTTAACAGAAATACAGTGTTGTTGTTGTGTTTTTTTGCAAAGAATCTGGTAGATATTACTTGAAAATAGATATTACTTGTTTTAATAATAATTTTATTACTAATAGTAGTAGCAATATCATTGCATTAAGTAATATTCCTTTCACAATTTCTTCAAGTTAAAGCAAACCTTTATTTTGTCAAATTGCTTTGAGGGTAAATTTGGTCAATTCTGGGATATTCCACATTATACAGTAAATTCCCTTCAATCTATCCATCTATCTGTCCATCCATCCTGCAGTAATTTGCGTCTACTGTAACTTTTGGTGCAGGTGCTGTGCTAAATAGAGATCAAGTTACAATTAATAATTATTTGACATCAAACATTCACATAGGATCAATTAAGAGCCTTTGTTTTAGCCAAAACCATCCACTTCTTTATAATCCCTCAGGCATCATTAACAGCATAAACAGACACGCTGTGCATTGATAATCAAACAAACCCACACACTAACGCACAGACACATACACAGGAAAACTCACCCACACACAAACTCGGGAGCTGTGACAAACCTGATCATTAGAAATCAGAATAATATGAAAGCTGCTCCCATCCCTCAGTGATTACAGCCTGAAACACATCAGGCCAATACTTGCTTTAATTGGATTTGGCAGACACATCAGTCTCTTTCCAATTTCATTTACGTCCAAGCAAACAGTGTCCCTGGGTTTTTATCTCACTGAAACAGATATTTGCTCTCTATTCTGAAAGCGACAGCTCAGAAGGACTTGAAGAATATTGAAACATCTGAAGCGTTCAGCAGTTTGCTTCATGAAGTGAACAAAAGATGTACAGGTGGAAAAATGTGAAACTGATTCATTTTCTATTAGATTTCACAAGATTAGAAAACATACTGCAGTATGACAACAAACCAGCTAAAGCTCCTCATTCATGCTGAAACAGTCTGCAAATATACATCACATTCACAGACAGTAACATTACTGTCCATATGACAATGTGTTGTTGCCTTGATCTTCAATTTAATTTGATTTTCAGGGATTATTTTATATTTCATCTGTATTTAAAAGAAACATTTAATTGAATGTAATATATATTTTTTGCATTTTTTGCCCTAAAGATAAAAAACTAAATAAACTGATAAATACTCAATTAGATATTTTCTCATTTAAAAAAAATCATGGCAACAAATTACTTCTTTAGGAGGAGTCATTGAATCATTAACTATTTGTGTGATTGATTTGGTAACAAAACAAGTGAATGCCTTTCACCTTTTCAACAATTCTCTTCATGTATGTTTTTTTTGGTCTTGCTGTGATGTATGGTGTGATGTATAGAAGATCTAAGACAAGCCTTTTAAAAAATATCATGCACTGTTGTGAAAACATGCTAAATTTAAATTTCATAAAAAATAAAACACTAAATTTTAAATTCTGCAAAATTTAATGACTAAAAACCTTAATATCTTGTTTTTCTCTCAGTAGTAAAAATGTAAATTTCCCTTTATCTGAAAAAAACTGCTAGCATATGATTATATTGATATTCTATAAAACACAGGAGCTCAGTGATCCCTCTGTATCCGAAGCAGCCCAGAGCACCTGATCCTGTCCGGCTAATACTGGAATATCACTGGAGGGATGATCAGAAGAGAGCATCCTTCTGATCAATCCACCAGCACACTCTGCTCTTCTATGCAACGTGCCAGTGCTGTATCTCACTCGAGTCCTTATCAAGTCCTAAGAGAAAACCAGTGTCCATCACCAGAGGAATCAATAAAGCAGAAAGCTGAGTGGATGCAGAACATTATCTGATGCTTACAAGCAGCTTCAATCTGCTCTGAAGTTTCTATCTTCTATCAAACACCAGGAGCAAAACTTATTTAATTTCTGTACATTACGCGTTCTGTCACTCCTCTGTTATGCTTGTCTCTGTATAAGCAATGACAACATCATTTTTCATAGAGTGCAAGTGTGTGTGTGTATGCATTCATAATGCACAGCAATCATTTTGCATGTGTAAATGGGTCAAGGTGAATTGGACATGACTGGCTGTACATTAGTTGATGTAGCTGGTGCATATTTAAAGTGTACAGCATGGCATTATACATGCAGGTGAGTGACATCCTATAAATGTCTATTTGCAAGTATAAACAGTACTGTGCAAAAGTCTTATCACTAGTATTTTTACCAACAAAAAATGGTTTTAAGTCTGTTATTTCTATGTTTTGCGGTAGCGTGTCAGTTGGAAATATCCAGAATAGAATCCAGAAGAACTGTGACAACATCTCCAATTGGTGAAAATACTAGTGATAAGACTTTTGCACAGTACTGTATATACACTGGTCAAAAAATAAAGGGAACACTTAAACAACACAAACAATTTTACTTTAGGTCAATTAAACTTTTGTGAAATCAAACTGGCCACTTAGGAAGCAACACTGATTGACAATCAATGTCACATGCTGTTGTGCAAATCGAAGAGACAACAGGTGGAAATTAGAGGCAATTAGCAAGACACCGCCAATAAAGGAGTGGTTCTGCAGGTGGTGACCACAGACCACCTCTCAGTTCCTATGCTTTCTGGCTGATGTTTTGGTCACTTTTGAATGCTGGTGGTGCTTTCATTCTAGTGGTAGCATGAGACGGAGTCTACAACCCATGCGAGTGACTCAGGTAGTGCAGCTCATCCAGGATGGCACATCAATGCGAGCTGTGGCAAGAAGGTTTGCGGTGTTTGTCAGCATAGTGTCCAGAGCATGGAGGCCCTACCAGGAGAAAGGCCAGTACATCAGGAGATGGAGGAGGCCGTAGGAGGGCAACAACCCAGCAGCAGGACAACAACCTCTGCCTTTGTGCAACGAGGAACAGGAGGAGCAATGCCAAAGCCCTGTAAAATGACCACCAGCAGGCCACAAATGTGCATGTGTCTACTCAAAATGATCAGAAACCGACTCCATGAGGGTGGTAAGAGGGCCCGATGTGGTGGGGGTTGTGCTTATTGCCACTGGTGCCCTGTGCTCTTCACAGATGAAAGCAGGTTCACACGGACCACATGTGACAGACGTGACATAGTCTGGAGACGCTGTGGAGAACGTTCTGCTGCCTGCAACATCCTCCAGCATGACCGGTTTGGCAGTGGGTCAGTAATGGTGGGGTGGCATTTCTTTGGAGGGCTGCACAGCTCACCAGAGGTAGCCTGACTGCCATTAGGTACAGAGATGAGATCCTCAGACCCATTGAGAGACCATATGCCAGTGTGGCTGGCCTTGGGTTCCTGCTAATGCTAGACCTCATGTGGCTGGAGTGTGTCAGCAGTTCCTGCAAGACAAAGGCATTGATGCTACGGACTAGCCCGCCCGTTACCCAGACCTGAATCCAATTGGCTGATTGTGGGGTGCACAGGTGGCTTTATGACAGCTAATGACCTCTAACAGGTGCTACAGGTTTAGAATCATGAGCAGATTGAAACTGGACTAGTTAAAAGCAAAATAACAGGTCTTTGAGGGCCAGAAATCTGGCTGATAAGCAAGTGATCAAATACTTAATTGACACAGTAATTCCCAAATTACTTTTTCATAAACTTTTTCCATGCAAACAGAATTCTCTAAAAATAAAACAATATCTGAAATGTCAAAGAATAACACAGCCGGGAAAAAAAGAGCATTATGACATTTGCTCTGCTGAATCACTATAAGCATCTGTTTCACATCTTACACATACAGTACTGTAGGCCAAACTCTCATTAATTTAAAACAATACACGCATACAACCCACGATCTGACCTATGCAATGAGGACACAATAGCTCTTAGAAAGCCTTTTGCAGGCAGAATTTACTATATTTATACATGATTACTGAAACATCCAAATCTCTTGTCAAAAGAGTTAAGTCTCTTGTGTGTTATTTGCATGATGCAGTTTTGGTCTATGCAGACTGTTCCAAATCAGTCACTTATGAAGTTTCATTTCGGTTAGAGAAAGCTAGATAGTCAACAGACAGTAGAGCTACTGTGTTCCTGCTGCTGAACAAAGCACTACAGTGTATGAATTAAAGGTAAGCATTGATGTTTTATGTATAAACAGCATTTCGGCCCCAAAACACAGTAAAAGGAGGGTTATAAGAACTCATGGGCTGTGAGAAACATAACTACACTCGGTATGTAACAAACCATACAATCTGAGCAGAATCTGGAAAAGCAGTGGTTTCGATACACACCATGCTGAGAAAGGAGAAACCAGAGATCAAGTCAACAGGTGCTGAACTACAGAGAGCGAAAGCATGATGAATGACTTACACTTTGCCCTTCCTTGTTCCTGCTACTCAGTAAAAGACCTTAATATAGAAGCGGGACCTCTGTATGTAAAAGCAGTGGTTTCCATCTAATAGTTTGGTTGAATTAAAACGGTGCAGATGTGCAATAGTAAACAATAAATACAAAGTGTGCATTTGTGTTCCAATCACTGACTGAGAGCTCAGGGGAAAAGCACATGGTCACAGCTGGAAAAAACTAAACAAACAAACAAAAAACAGCAATAGTAAGAAGATTTGTGCGTGTGTAATGTCACAGCTCCCTTCTGTGTAAAGGCACTCTGTGTTTTTTGATAGCTAATTAATTAACAGGCATTGAGAATAACCATTAACCAATCTGGCCGAGCGGTCAAAAGGCAAAAAGATCCTACAGAGACATCTTTCCCTAGGGTCTTTCATTACTAAAACAATGCAGCCAAACTGTGCACATTTTTTGAATATTGATTAGCATTTTGCGTGCCAGAATGTTGCTGAATTTTAATCCCCGTCTAGAAAAACATCCGCTTGCAGCTTTAAAGCAAGGTGCGAGGAATGTTCCCAGACAAGACCGAGACATTTCTTGCTTTGTGAGGAAATAAAACAGACAGGATTTGTTATGCATCCTTCATTCCACGCCACAAAATTGTAAAACACACCACCAACAATAGACTGAAATAAAAGACTTTTTAAAGAAATATGGGTTACGGCGGCCTAACCGCTAAAGAGGCATGCTGCCCCCCCCCTGGCTCGCTCCATCAGCTCATTACCCTGTTGGATAAAAGGCTTTATTTGTGGAGCGGGGCGAATGGACTGCACAAATAATGAGACAGGAAGTGATCCTAGTCGCCTGTAAAGCAGAGAGGCAGGTTCTCTCCTCGCTAAAACACCTGAGGGGAGCGACAACCACACACTTCATGGGTTTTGGCCCACAGCTTTCACACATATGCCGCAGTCTGTGCCAACTGCTTCTCCCTTTCAGGCCCTCTGAATGGAGCCACATAAAAGGTGCAGCCCGAGAGAGTGCTGTGAAAGATCCCTCAAGACTCGAGACGCACCGCGACAGAAAGGAAACACAATCAGCATGTGTGGAGGAAGGCAGTTACCTGATGCCTTTGATCTGTGCGATGCTGTTGTGGGAGATCCTGGACAGCGCAGAGATCACCTGTGAGAACAAGAGAAGGTTTGGGTTAGCCAAAGAAACGTCACTTTATCCAAATGACAGAAAAATCTACTAGATGTTAACATCTCATGGTCAACGTAAACAAATATCAGATTTTCTTAAAGGAGCAAAACATGGTATGACAATCTTAAGGTGTTTTGTAGTTGCCAGGTGTTTTTAATAGCTCTTGTTGTTTTCTTTGGAATTATCTAAAGAAGTCCAACTCCATAACCTAGTAATAAAAAAGTGAGAAATAAATCATTTATTTTATTTTTATTTCCAATAACCTGCTTAAAACAAAGATGTCTCATCACGGTTCCTCTATATTTGTAAACAAACTGAAAATTTGTTCAAAAGAAATTCACAAAGTGATTTCATGCCCAGAGAAAGCAATTTAAATGTAAGAAACGTGTGCACTTTTTTTTTTTTTTTTTAAAGTACACACAAATTTTTCAAAAAGGTTTTTGGAGAATAAAATGTAAAAATTGAGTTGAAATAATGTTACATTGTCACTCAGTGTAACACAATATTTATGTAAAAATTCAAACAACATACTTATAATGCATGCTTATACGCATATTAAATTTGACTGTCTTACTGAAAATCTTACTGACAAATAGGATATTAGCAATTGTAAAAAGTTTACAACTATTTAGTATTTGGGGTGAAAGTAATTCATCTTTTATTGTGTTCTAAACTGATTTTTGTTGTAAATATGCCTGACAAAATTTTGTAAATCAGGGAAAAATGTGTGATATTGTTTGTTGGCTTAAAAAAAACAAGTGGGGGTTACAACAATTTAAAGCAGTATTACACTTATTGATTTTTTGATTAAACCCTTGTTTGTCTTTGACCCATGAATAATTTTCAATGTATTTTTTAATTCTGTAAGAAAAAAATACTGTTTGCATTAACACAGATGACATATAAAGAGAAAGTACTGTGAATTGTATTATATTTAACTGCAACATATTAAAGTAAAACAACAACATCCACAAAAATCAGTACTAGTATGGTTTCGGTTTACAGCATTAATTTTGTAAGACAACTTCACAAAAGTATAATCCTGAAGAACCGTAAAAAAACTTCATGCCACTAATAATCATTTTAAAACATACAGAGTATCTTGTTTTCTTATGATGGGCTTTTTTGGCGCAGGTTGTGTGCGCTCACGGATCATGCTAGGCTACTAATGGCGATATTAACGGACATGTGGCATGAAACGCTCCAATACAATCACAGACGTGAAGCGCTTTTCACAGATTTGTGAAGGCCCCTCCTTTCCTCAGCTGCATTAGTGCCGGGTAACGGGGTTAAACGTGTGCGGTATTTACACTGATTTAATGCCAGTCGTGAGTCACATGTGAGTAGGCTTATTGGTGGCCCTTCTAGAGGCTTCCAGATGGTGTGCTAGAGGGTCTCAAATGTGTAATGCAGAAGTCACACACACACAAACAGGAAAGCACATGTGCATATGCAAAAGTGAAGATGGTGCCGTGTCGCCTCATTACACGCTCATGGGCGTGATTTCAGCTTGCCTTGCCTTGCTGCCATGGTGACACTAGTTGTTCCTCATTCAGCTAACATTTAGTGCAGATGTGTGTGGAGCTTTAAGGTTCCTGGTATAAGTGATATATGACAAAATATAGCATGGAAACGACCAATAAATCAGTAACAGGTTTAAACAATTAATTAAAAACAAAACATTGTATACCCCTGCTGCCATAAATGAAAGAGAAAGCTTGTACATTATTTACTAATGCTCAAAAAACCTAGTATTAGCACTTTCGTCATATAATGCTAAGCAAAATTATACATTTTGCCCAGCGCTTGAGTGTTTGTTTATAAAAAAATCATGGTCAATTTGATTATGTTCTCAGCTACTAATAAAATTTGTAGTACTTACAATTTGTTCTCAAATCTAATCCACTGAATTTCTCCCCTAAATGAGAGCAGCTATTGCATGTGGGCCTGTGTATATCTGCTCAAATGCATAAACAAGTGATATATCTCTTAATGACATAATGACAGACTATAATGCATTGCATTAGATATTCTACCACCTTTTTTTATCTGGCTTGCATCAAGCAGAATCAGTCCAGGCAGGAGAACAGATGATTGAGGGATGAATGCAGCTAAATTAGTGTATGTGTTAGGCTGTTAGGCGTATTGCTCTTGTGTTCATCTGCTAATGTGTCTAAATATTCATGGAGCTTCAGCACAACATCACCTGCGGGGACGATATGTGACTCATCCATCAAAGCTGTGGCTTTGTCTTCTCTGGATTGTGTTTCTAGTGAAGCGTTTCGTTCTTGTGCTCATCACACTGTCTCTCATTCTTCATCTCTCCCTCAGGTCAGGTCAACAGCTCTCGCTCTGTTGTCTCATAATATTGATTTTTCCCTCATCTCAGTGCTTCGGTGTGTATGAGGAGCATCGGATCAGAGTCAGGACGCAACATGCATCACCTCACGTTACCAGCACAGTACTGTCCATCACCCACAATAGCAGCGACAGAGAGTGAGAGAGAATCGTAGATTGTTGACTGTGGCTTATCTGAGGTGAAGACACGCCAGCATTGTGTGCAGGGTTTACAAACATATGGGAAATACGCCTGTCCTGCAGAACAACATGACTAAGAAGAGAGGAAGGGAGCGAACACACAAGTAAAAAAGAAAGGCAAGATAAGGTGAGACAAAACTAGAAGACGTGAAGTAGGAGACAAGAGATGAACTCAAAAGAATAGACGTGACGAGGTGAGAGATGGGCCGAGATGAGACAAGTTGAAAAATCGAGGAGATAAGTAGCAGGAGACAAGAAAAGAAGAGACAGAAGGGAAAAAACGTTAATACGAGGAGAGAAGAGTGAAGACAAGAGACAAGAATGTAAGAAATATTTAATGAAGGGAAAGGGTCGCTGAGTATACGCAAAATAAAAGATGATATTAGAAGTAGATGTTTCTGAAGGGACATGCTAGGCCACACCTGAACCAGCTAATCAAGGGTGTGCTAGGCATACTTCCAGGAAAGTGTATTGAGGCAAGTTTTAGTTAAACTCTACAGGACAGTGGGCCTCCAGGTAGATACTAGATACAAGAGGTATTAAAAGACATGAAAAGAATGAAAAAATGAAACAAGCAGTAGTAGATAGAGCTGCACAATTCTGGATAAAATGACAGTCACGATTCTCTCACGATTCTGGTGAACTTTTTTTAGGCACTAAAATGCCGGGTGTGTAAACAGACTTACTTGCACATTGCTCTTCGGCTGCCGCACTTACTGTTTCTTTCTCTGTTTGCTTCTGACTTGAATGTCACACGACTAGCATCCACTGTTAATTGTGCAGGTAATGCCAGTTTCACACTGCACGCGTCAGAAGGATGTAAGCAGCGTGGAACACTGGCAGCGTTTGTTCAATTCAGTTGTTTAATTTAGCGCAAGCGGCGCAGCAAAAATAGTCCTGGCATCGAAATGATCGCGGCACTGCCGCTTCATGCTCTGCTCCTGCTACACGTGTGTAAGCTCTCATCCGCCCTGCTTACGTGTGCAGTGTGAAACCGGCATAGGAAGCACATCCGTGATTGCTCGTCTCCTGTCCTTGAAAATAGAATTGGCAGAATTGTATAAATTCTGGATTAAGATCGTCAGGGGGGGGTCGAATCGAGATCGTGATCTTTTATCGATTAATTGTGCAGCTCTCAAGCTTAATTGTGCATGAAATGATAAACAGAAGACACAAGCAGAAGTGAATAACAATGTGAAAAATAGCAAAAAAAATGAGATGAAGATCACACTACCATGGCTGCAAACATCACAAACAGAACAGATGATTATTGTAGTGACATAATGAAAAGCGTCAGAGCTTGATATCATGCTGCTCGGAGTCAACTTTATGAAGAAGTGATCCCAAATAAACCTGATGAGGGAAAACAGCCATATAAACAACTGTTTAAATGTGATATTCTACACTAATGCACTCTAAATGAGAGTTTGAGCAAGTCTCAGAGTTTCAGCGGGGAACTGAGAATGGTGGGAGATGTGTGAACAGATGGCAGTGAGTAAGATTGAGTCCTGGCACTCATCTATAATGGACCCAGCAGCACAGGACACCGACCAGCACAAACTCACACTATTCAAAATAAACTTGGCCACACGCACACACAAACACAAGATCCACCACTGAAAGTCCCCTGGTTCTCCCTGTTAAGCTACAAAATACTATAAAACACACTGAGAACTTCACAATTGAATATTTCGAAATGTCTTTAGATTTGTTTGGTGGTGTTTCTTCTTTGGTTTGATTTGAGTATGATTTGTTTGTCAGTGAAGTTTGCTAAGAAGTCAGAAACAGGCTTAACCAACATAACAAAGGACAAACAAACACAATCACCAACACAGCCTTCTGTTTCACATCAGCTGAGGAGTGATGTCATCACTCCGTGTGCGTGTGCCGTGGTATGGGGTATCAGCTGACGTGGTGACATGACGAACATGTTGGCAACAGAGTTTGAGCCGGAGCCGAATCCTCTCAGAGGACTCCAGCTGCTGCGTGTTTAGCAGGGATTTTCCACAGTCAACCCTACTGCACGAGGGAGGGGAACTTGGGCCGTGACCCAAATGTCTATGGCCCTGCCCCAAAGACCCACTCCGGCTCCTGAGCATGAAAGGATGACATATGCTTCAGTATGAACACAAAAAAAAAGATGTGAAAGGCTTGTTCCTGTACTCAAGAAGAAATGGATAATCGGTGGTCACACAGAGCAGGACTACAGACTACATCTAAAGCTCCTCTGCCAACAAACAGATCAACTACAGTATCTCATAATATCATAAACTAACTACACTGCCACATCAGTGGGTGGAGTATTTGCTTTCTTGCCATGTCTGCCAAAAACTTGACATTTCTGTCCATTACGACATCGTGCACTGAGAAATTCTAGCATCAGAGATTGTTTAGAAGACATTTCAAATCAATAATATAAAACAATACATATATGAACTGCTAAATCAACAAAATACATAAATATCAATACAAGGACTCTATATTATTTATGCAAACATATGTAATAAAGTCATATAATCAGATAATCATGTTGTGTGTGTGGTTTATTTGGAGTACAAATCCAGACAAAAGTGGCCCCTCATATAATGTGGAGCATAAATTCCCATTTGAAAATCATTACACGGCTCTTATCAGATGGAGGGCTCTTGTGGTCTTGGCTTGGCTCCCTGTGTTTACAAATCCACCAAGCAATGATGTTAGCCAAGCAAAGGGCTATTTACTTAAACCGCAGACACTTGTGAACGCCCGCCTGTCTCGTACCTGCCTTTCCACTGGGAAAATACTGCCAAATTACCACAAAGTGAACAGTGATGTTTCTGCGTAAGCTTTGCTCTCTGAAAAGGTTTAAGAGCCATAATATCAGTGATTACAGACGGAGCATGCTGTAATACATTCTGCTTAAAAGAAAGGGAAAGCACAATATAGAAAACACAACAAACTATTTATGCCACACACACAGCTTTAAAACTCTTCTCATATCAAGTCCAGAAACACAGACAAAAGGCCTACAGTTTGTATCGTAAGTTAACAAAGGAAATGAGAGGTGTGTTCTGCCAAGCATACCCTACCATCTCTCGCTCTTTCAGTGCCAGATGCCACAGTCAAAACCACATGTGATGCTTGTTTATAAAGCGGCTAAATTGTTGGAGCTGTTTAAGCGGATGGGTCCGATGTGAAATGTGACTGACTTTAAACCCACAGAGTTCAATGCTGCAGATAGCTCGTCCTGTTCTGGAAATACAGCATAAGGTAGAACTTCAAACCACATATGCATTTACAGAACAACCACAATGCTGGTAAATTAAATTTGTAGCATGCAGCGCATTCCGTCGACATAAATAAGGTGACACCACTTCTGTGGTGTAAAGGTGTTTGTGCATTAGGTTTTAAATTATTAGAATCTATAATAAAAAACTGATAATCTAAATAGTTTCAATAGTTATTGTGTGAAAATCATCAGTCGGTTTCATGTGTCTCTGCATATTAAAGGGCTGAGTCTACCAAAAATGTTCATTAACTAAATTCTGTCATCATTAACTGTATATGGTAAAGTATTAAGCTCAGAAGTATTTTAACATTGAAAAGCATTCTTGTATCTCAAGGTCATGGGTTTGACCTTAAATACAGTAGAAAAAAGCATCTGTCAAATGCTTAAATGTTAATTGTTGACATATATAATATGCTTAACTCTCGACACAAGCAATATTGGTAGGAATGGCTGTCTTACAAAACAAAAAGAAAGACATAGCTAAACACAATGCTGCCTTGGAACCACTGTAATCATTTTCTACTGATTCAAAATATAAGTTAAGGTCATGATGGGTTTAGTGAAAAGCACAAGGTTAGAGAAATGTTCAGCTGTAAAAGATCACTGTGAGTGTGGCTGTTACGACAACAAAGGATTGTGTAAGACAGAGCGAAGGAGGGATTTCACTACTGGAATCCAAGGAATCCACGAACACAAAGGGATTATGAGACAATGATATGAGCTTAGTGTCCTTTCACTCCCTGGAAACTGTATCTATGCCTCCTTCACTCTCTCTACCTCCTCTGCATGTTTAGTTTTTAGAGTGAAGGGTGTGTCATCGGAGAGCACTGTGTTTTGGAAGTTGAAACTAATACCTCCACATTCGGTTTTATCAGCAGGGCACCTGCAGGAACACACATAGGGGATGCTGGGTAGCCGTTGGGCAGGCTCTTACGCCTCTGAGCGTGCACGAGTGGATGGGATTAGTTTGGGTTTAATCTGAGTGTCCAAGGGTGGGTGAGCAGGGCCAGGGCTGGAGGTCTGCGCTGGAGGAGATAAAGTCGAGCTGGGGCAGAATAAATTGCCGGATGTTCCCTCTGACTCTGTCCTCCAGACCGTCCCAGGACATCGACTGTTGTGTCTGGCGAGGATGCACAGATCCTCTTCCCTAATTCGAACCCTGGGCTCTCTTCATAGTGAGCCAAAGCAAACGCAGAGCATTAGAGAAGCGGCGTTGCTTCATCCATCTCAGTCAGATGGAGAGCACTGATACGCTCTCTCTGTAAAGTAGATGGATTTATTCCATATCCAATCTCACAGTCACGGGGTCAGAGCGCTCTAATGTGGCAGGTCAGCCATGCAGAGCTTCTCTATCACGTTCAAACAAGGCCCACAGCGGTCAAGTACAGAGTGGCTACTTAAGCTAAGCACCCACGGGTCTAGGCACTGAAAATCCATTAAATTAAACAGCTCTATGTATTTATCTTGTATTTTGATCAAAATTATACCACAAGAGATAATCATTTCTTTAGTAAGATGAGTGTTTCTGTGAATACAAACAAAACATTATTTTTATGTCTGCAGTATCAATCAATGCACACACGGTGCGGCAAAAAAGAAATAGTCAGCCACCAATTGTGCAAATTCTCCCACTTAAAAAGATGAGAGGACTATAATTTTCATCATACTGTAGGCATACCTCAACTATGACTAACAAAATAAGAAAAAAATCCAGACATCACATTGTAGCATTTTTAATGAATTAATTGGTAAATTCCTGGGTAAAATAAGTATTTGGTCACCTACAAGCAAGCAAGATTTCTGGCTCTCACAAACCTATAACTTCTTTAAGAGGCTCCTCTGTCCTCCACTCGTTACCTGTATTAATGGCATCTGTTTAAACTCGTTATCAGTATAAAAGACACCTGTCCACAACCTCAAACAGTCACACTCGAAACTCCACTAGAGCCAAGACCAAAGAGCTGTCAAAGGACACCAGAAACAAAATTGTAGACCTGCACCAGCCTGGGAAGACATCAACTGTGGGAGAAATTATCAGAAAATGAAAGACATACAAGAGCACTGATAATCTCCCTCTTCAAAGGCATACCATTCAAAGGTTTGGGTTCAGTATTTTTAATACACATATATTAAAAAAATCCTTAAGAATAAAGTTCTTGCACACTGATTGTGATCTTTTCGTATCAAAATGCTTGCTACAGATGCGAAAAAGCACAAATTCGAAATGGATCAGATTATTTATGACGGGCAAAACTTTCAGAGGCAGTGGGTAAATGCTGACACAACGTATTTATTTTTTAACATGGAAATATTTCATACGAACATGTTGGATTCAGTGTGCAATGTCAATAAATACTGCTGCAGATTTTGCCAGTAAGGTCATCGGATGCAGAGGAAACAACGGAAGATTTTCCCCCACTGAGATAAATCTTTTTCAAGCTACAAAATCTATTTATATTCAAGGATGCACAATAATGGTAATAACAGTATTTTTAGTTACTAAATGAGCATAAAGATTAAATTTTTTATTGCCCATAATATTTGGGATTGCCTGTTAAATCAAAATATAATCATAAAAATAATTATCAGCTATCTAAACAGGTGCAACTATGGAAACCAAAAAAAAAGGAAAGAAAGAAGAAATTTCTTGTATTTATAACTTCATATCTAACAACTGCACACTTATCCCGTAACACAACAGTGTTCGTATGTATCACACTGCATATGAAATATATCACAGGGCACAATTCAATAAAAATAGTATTACAGTATAAAAAAGGGATTCTTCAATATAATGATCTAAAAAAAGTTAATTTGCTTAGGGATGAAATTAACTTTGTGCCTTTGAGGATTCAAGACAGAACTGTATTATGATAACAACTTCCAAGCATGCACTTTTACAAAAGTGGAGAAATGCCCCAGTGGATACGTTTCTTTGACAGAAAAACCACAAAGGAGGGGGATAAAACAGTGGAACTGAAAAACATGTCTGAGAGCATGGTGTAAAAGAGAAGGTCTCGGCTGCCAAACCAGTTCTTTTACCACTGGGTGCTGAATTTGGTTCCTCACAGGCTAATAAAAGAAATGCATGTGGTATTTCTACACAATTGGCAGATTTGAAAGTTCTCACACACATACGCAGAGTAGTGATGTCCCAATCCAATCCAGTAAAGCTCTCTGTCGTTTAAACTACTAATTTAGAAATTTGCCATGAGCGCTGGAAAGATGTTGAAAACGTAACGCCAGTAAGAGCTCTAATGACGATGGTGATTAAACAAAGAATCGACGCTAGTAGTTTCTCATCAAAGCTGACACTCAATCCTGACAGAAAGACAGTCGTGTTACTCACTGACGGATATATCCAGTCTCCTCTCTGATCTTTAGTACACAGGGAAGGGGGTGTACAAAACCGAGCGTGTGGGTGTGTGTGTGTGATGGAGGTGGTGGAAGGGATTGTGACAAGATTGTCAGGTTGCATTATTCTCTCGCAGCTGGGGGGACTCAAAATAACAAGGTGGGTTTGAAGCCTGAGGGGAGAACAAAAAAAATATATATAAAAAGATTTGGAATCACCCCAATGAGAAATCATCCCGCAACTCGCTCAGATGTGACTGAAGAAAGAGGTGCTGCCAACCTCCCCAGGAACGAGATCAAAAGCAAAGGCTTACGTCTTCATTAAAAAGAGCCTGACTTCACAGAGATGTTTCTCTGTGACAGTTTTCAACAGGTCATGACCTCTTCTGCAGAGTTCACCAAATAAATATGCCGGTGTCTGTCTGTGGAGTCAGCAAACATGTCATACCACTCATTATTGAAAGCGAACACTAGACTAAAATGCTGACTATGACTATTAATATGACAAAAAGATAAAGCACTAACAACAAAAATGTTAAATTCTATGAGTAAATGTAGTCATTACAACATTACAAAACCATTTGAGGCAATCTGAGAGTGCTAGGTTACCTGACACCCTTCAAAAACTCTTGAGGGGGGAGGGATGTCATGTCAAATTGGGCTGGTGACTTCTTCAGCGGTTAACCTTTGGAGATAGCCAGACACATCACAGGGTGTTACTTCCCAGGCAACAGACACACCCTAATGTGGTGCGAGATGGCACTTCCCCACTTTTTTTTTTTTATTTGAAAGTACAAATACAGGTTTGCATGCCATGATGGTTTCTCCCGCAGGCAGGATTACCACCTCAAAACGACACACCAACTGCTGAATAACGCTAATGAGAGCGAGAATCAAAGTTTGGTGGCCGAGGCGTAGATGGTTAATAATTCTCTCTTATGACAAGTGCAAATAGGCTTCTCGTTGCTTAGATGTGTCAATCAGCCATGATCACTGCTGTGTGGAACTTACAAGCCGTCTAATGGATTTGTCTGCACATTTGTTTCTGGGTGATGAAATGTGAAATCTGTACAATCAATTTTGGCTTAGAACAGTCACAAAGCATGTGAATGGTGTGTGTTAAAATAAGACACACAAAACTGTTGGTTATTAAATAGATAAAAAATGGCTATTCAGATATCTTCTAGTAATGGCTGCTCAAAGTTCAAAACAAAATACTGTAATAATATTCCACAATATAGTTGTTTTTACTTTATTTTTGATCAAACAAATACAACTCATAAGTCACATAGTGATATATAAAGTTGCCAAAAAAAAAAAAATCTAATTTGCAAGATAAAAAGATAAAAAGTGACCTTTTTATCTTTGTGGTGGAGTTGCACTTATAGTTTGTAGTCCAGAAAAAAGACAAAAAGTCTATGATATAAAACATGTCTGTACATCAATCTCAGCTTCTTTGAAGTCAAACACTGAATGAGGAAGTAGTGGAGAAAGAGAGTTTATCAAAAGGGTTTGAGCTCCACATTCAGTCCATCATGGATCTCAGATCAGGGTCATAAATCTCCTGTACTCATCTCTTCAGCCTGTCACCAGAGTCTGCTAGAGCCTCACACACAGTCACTTATTCACTTTGGAGTCTCTGATGAATGAGCCCCTGGCTAGGAACATGTCCAGACGGACCCATCCAAGAAAGCACCCAGAGCATGTGCAGTCTATTCTGTCTGTGGATACAGTAGTGTATCCATCCGGCTCTTTTGTAATGGAGATCATACAACACAGAAGATGATTCATTCTCATTTCTCAGTAGTGTTTCAGGGCTCTACTATGCACACAATCTCTTTTGTTGGGCTATTACAATTCCCCTGTCCCAGCTCAAATGCCCTGTAAGAGGCTTGCACATTCTTTAGCAAGGGAATAACAAACCAAGACATCCACAATTCTGGCCATCAACATGCATTACTTTTAGTTTGAGCTTTACTGTCACACATTACAAAAATCGAATAAAAAACTAATAAAAAAAATAAGATGTGTTTAAGATGATGCTATGGTGTTTTTGGTTTGCTCCATTTGCACAGCTCTGTGGTTAAATCAACAGGAAGAGGGAAAGACTGAGACAGGAAGCAGATTCTGCAATATTAATTACATTATATCCCACAAAATCTCATTGCACTCCTGCTCTGTATGAACAAAAACACAAAGAATGATTTAACAGGCTTATATCGACATATCCGAATCCTTGAGGAATGCAAACAAATAGAAAATTAGTTGTGGTAATAATAAGCTAATAATTTTATTAGCTTATAAATGGTCACTATTAAAAGAAAGAAAGAAAGAATATATACTTAATGTGTTATAATGAGTTTGCACTGGATAGTCCAGCTGCATCTTCTGAACTCCGGGTGACAACAAGTTACCATGACAACTGCAACGCATCCTCAGACCACAAAAGAGGACCGTTTGGGCAACCACTAACTCTTGTCTACGTCTCTCTAATTTACTGTCAAGGTGGGTACTACATAAAGAAAGAAAGAAGACTAAGCTAGACTAAGCTAGAAATGATCTCTAGAATTATTCTGGTGAAAAAGCAACTGACTATAGCAGTCATCATTTGAAGTTGATCAAAAAATGTAATCAAAACTGTCTTAAGACAAGAATGCAATTTGGTTTTAGGTTTGAGGACAATTTTGATTAAAGGTTTTGATTAGGGGTGCACCGATCCGATATTAGGATCGGATAGCGGCCACGATATTGAAAGAATAGCTAGCCGATCCAGTTTTTTTCCCTCCGTTACAGCTACTGCAGTTACTGTAAATATAGGTTGCAGTGTTGCAGCAGATCCTATGTCATTCATTAGCAGCACGTGTGTTGCATGCTGGAACAGTTGGAGCATAAGCAACATGGAGCGAGATAAAGAGTTGGCTGTGCGGAGACCAGTGTTAATTTCATTGACGAATAATTTTCGTCATAATGTTCGTCAACGACATTTTTTTTTTCACCAACGAAAACGAGGTTGAAGTGACAAAAACTATGACAAAAATCTATTGAGATTTTCATCAACTAATAAAAAGGAGAGGGAAATGTTATGGAGGGACGAATGGGAAGAGGTTATTTCAGAACCAATGAGCTGCGTGGTTCGGAGGTTAGATGTGTACATGAACTGGATTTATAAGCTAACGATATACACTTGCTGCACGTCTCATAAAATGTTCAAAAATCTCAATATGTGGGATTAAGAGAAGAGCAGGCATATGGATAAGTTTGGAGATGGAAGAGAGAACTCAATTCAGTCCGGTTTCTGAGCGCAGACACATAACGTTAGCATGTCTCATACAGCGCAAGTAAGTTACTCTTGAATGGAGAATTACACACACAATGTTTTCAAGTTGTCCGTTTTGACTAGCATTCAGGTAAACAGAGTCGATTACACGAATGTAAACAGTAGGGAACATGTATCAGTACATAGCATTCGTGTGTATTCGGTTTTAAAGGGACTGCAGCCTAATTTAGTTAATATTGTCAAAGTCATGTTAATCAAGCAACAAAAGTACAATCACTCAATGCCCCTGACTGAATCACATAGTACTTATTTCTGCTTGAAAGAATGAATAATATGGTAAACAATATAGAATGCATGGATCGAAAAAGATGGATCGGTGCATCCCTAGTTTTGATCCATTTCAAATGTTGACTAATGTACATCATGCACAAATAGTGACTTGACCTCATACAGTAAGATTTTAGAACCAGTTCTTTGTTCCAGTCACAGTTACTTTTGCTCTGGACGAGGACTAGATTCTGTTTACACTGATGTTAGACATCGGCCATTGTGAGTACAGCCATGCTGTCAGAGGTACTCAGAAATCCAGCTTGATGGAGCTTGATTATTCAATTCCTCTGCACCTCGAGGGGGTGAGAACGAATGTTATGACCCCCCTCTGTGCAGATCTTCATCCTTCCTTCACTGTATCTCGTTATCTTTGCCTTTCCCCCGTCTTTCCTTCTGGAGAACGTTGATTGGTCTTGAACATGTGGGCTGAGTGCCAGTTCGACGTGCACACCCAGCAGGGCCACTGGACTGCTCCGGGGTCTAATGAGCTGGCTGGAATGATTATGCAGTCTTTAGGGAAACCTCTCAATCCCTGCTCATGAAAGTGTGCTACACAGCATACATCCAGAGCGATGGACATATCTGAGCCTGTCAGACATCGGAACGTCAATACCGCTCCTTTCTAAACCTGTGATCATCAGTTAACATTGACATGAAAACATACAATATTCTTTAATAGGCAGTAGTAACATATAGTAATGAATTCTAAATGCTGCTCACTAATGCTATTATAATTTTACAGTTTTAATAGAAAAAAAAAGACTTATAACTGTATAAATCTTATGTCCATTCCAACCAAGTCAGAGAAGCTATCAAACTATTCGCGTGGATTTATCATCACAGTGTTTAATGGGAAACTGGTGGTGTTTTAGGGATATTGTCTGGCGGCTGAATTGACCTGATGTGGCAGCGCTGCAGCACTCTGCCGATGGAAATGTCGGAGCTTCCATTAGAGACAGGAGAATAAAACACTATGACACTGCAAAAATCAGGAACTGCTGTTTAGTCTTGAGCTCATTCACTGGGAAGAAAAAGTGATGCCTCTGACACCAATTCTCTTTCCCTGCTCTGCACCATTAGGTGTTCTTAGTCAACCCTCAACTAGGGAAATCCATTAAGATGTCAATTGCTAAAGAAAGAAAAGGTAAAAGGCAAACTTGTGCTGAGATATGGCCATCTTTTCCACAGCATAAGGATGAGCATAGAGTTTTAGAGTGAACAAATGACTCTTATGAGATGTACTTTCGAGTGAATCAAAAACAGGCACTACTTTAACTCCTGTACAAATAATTCTTAAGGGAATCAAAGGGATTCTTCTTAAGTAAATCAAACAAACAGCTCATTCACAAATGACTTAAATGAGCCAATTTTAGTTTGACAACTACCCACATTAAGACAAGACAAGAAAAGAAAAAAGAAAGCCAGGGCAGTTAAAAAATAATCTGCCTTACAGTATGTTAACCATGCTGAATTTCTCATACACACCTTTTAATAAACACATGGTGAGAAATGATAAATACTTTTAAAAAAAAATATTTTATAAATAAAGATTTTTTGGGTTAAACATGTCATAGACAAAAATACAATTTTTATTTTGCTACTTTACCACTTTTATCATACATAAATATATATTTAGGCCAGGAAATGAAAAGGGGGCAAAGTATAACAGGACCAGGAAATGACATGACCTGGACTTGCCAACATTGACAGCATTTCTCAAAGGCTAGGCTACAGCTCCTACACAGTGTCTTTTTAAAGAAAAAAATCTGAGCATGTTATATTAAATACTGTCATACACTCACAAAACAATCACTCCCATCCCCAAACAAGGCAATTTCCTGTGAAGCTCCCGAAACTCAGCTCAGTGGTTCTGTTGGGGACGCAGGCCTTTGTCCTCTCACTAGAGCAAAGCTCTGCTCCCTCTGATTCAATGCAATTTGACGGGCGCTTTTAATATCAGTGTGATGTCTTCTTCCTCCCAGGACAACATTGACCTCGATCACTCTATGCTAACAGAAATAACAGCAACCTAGAGAAGAGACACACCACAGAGACACACATATACACAAAAGATGCCCACAGGCTGAGGGCAAGTCATATCAATTTAAAATTACCACTTCTTTCACCCTTCTTTCAGCAACTTTCAACTTTAAGTGCCCTTAACAGTCTGCATAAATCTAGGGGGGTGGGGGGTAAACTAAATACCATAAACACTGCATGTACTGATGTCAGTTGTACATTACGTTTGTAGCAGGTATGCACCTTTGAAAAAAATTCTAATTCTATCAAAAAATGAATAAATAAAAATATTAAGGAACATTTTATTTTTAATGTTTATTATTTCAGATATGTATTATGTAACTAAATATTTATATATATATAAATATTTTTATTATTATTTTTTTTTAAAATAAATGCTCTTCTTAACTTTCTATCGATCAATAAATGATAAATCATGTGACACTCAGACTATGTAAAATTCAGCTTTGCTATCATAAGCATAAATTAAATTTGAAAATATATTAAAGCAGAAACCAGTTATATAAAATTCTAATAATATTTCACATATTGTACTGAATTGTGATCAAATTCATGTAGCCTTGGTTAGCATTAAACTGCTTTAAAAACCAGTTGAAGAAAAAGAACCCTGAAATTTTTTAACTGTAGTTTGCTTTATATGTAAAAAAAAAAAAAAAGAAAGAAATGAGGGAAATATATCCAATTCCATCCATTAATATCAGCCAGTAAGCACTATGGTGGTGATATATTGTGCATAAATGCCGTTTTCTAATTGCAAACCTGAGAGGCATTGTGGGAGATAATTGTGTTCAGATAACTGAGAGAGGGCATGTTGCATGCCTGATGAGATACATTCACATCTCTGAATGCAGCACTCTCAGTACGTTCTGCTCGGCCTGCTGTTCATTTGCCGGAGAAGAAGCCAGACACGCAAACCTCTGTGAGCCCGGAGGAAATACAGCTCAACTTCCACAAAGAAAGAGGCCATGCCAATCTCAGCTGGGAGGCCTGAATCGATGCCAAGCTGGGACGGCACACAGTGGCTGGCATTTCAAGCTGGGGTCAAGTTCAGCTCATCAGCTGGGCATCTGAGGAGAGACTCACTGCTTTACAGCTGCTATTTACCATCTGTCCACTAGAAGAAAAACTTCCTTTCCTGATCGTACTAGAATCACATAAAATATTTCTGGAGCACAACAATCTGAAAAAAAAAAAAAAAAAACTTATCAAAAGACTCCAAAAAGTTAGATGTGAACTTTTCTGACCGTGGAGTGTGAAAATGGAAGCATGCCACATGCAGCAGCAAAGCCCGATCCACGCGTGGGCTCAGTTCCAGCTCGTTTATGTTTACGCACTGCAGTTTCTCGTGCCAAGCTGTGACGCTGCGCCTGTGTGCTAGAACACTCTGGGCCAGAATCTGATTGAAGGAGCATTTGTGGCGCTAGTCAACCACAACCGCCATTTGCTTGACGTAACCAGCCTGGGAACACAGGAACATGGGCGGACTGTCTCCAAAACCACAGCTAAAACAAGAGCGGATAGGCAGCTACCACTAAACAGTACAGTGCTTTTCCTCACGTTAGCCTCTCCTTAACGTATGATCGCGTTCAAGACCCCTCAAGTCTTGAAGCAGAGGCGCATCCTGACACACCACAGAGCTGTTGTGTTTGGAATGGAAGTTGTGTGCCTGCTCCCTGTCAGCACCTCGCTGACCTCAGCATCTCTGGACGTTTGCTAATCCAAACATATCTGATTCATAAAGAGGATTTGAGCCTCATCTCTTCAGACGGAGTAAAAGCTCTTGGCTCAATCTCATCTCTCATTCTACTGCGCTTGTCACAACACTTAACTAGTTGATCAATCACTTTTCCGAATGAGACATTACATCATTAAATGGGAATTGAATAAATGTAAATGAGTTTGCGTAATGTTTAAGCATGTTACATTGCTGTGTGGATTCCAAAAGATATGGAGCTTCCTTTGGAGTAAACATATTGCCATTTTGAAAAGCATCAACCTGTTGTTTGCAACTTCACATTATTGAGATGGTGTTGTAATTTGTTTAATGCCTCACTGTAAAGCAGAAAAAGCCATTAAGATAATGCATCCCTTCACTCTTTTGTTCCACCAGACCCGCAGTGCTGTGTTTGGCTACGTGGGGAGGCTGACCTTCTGTGTGCACTGCTCCTCTCTGCTCTGAAGATCTCATCTCAGACTGGTGACATACACACACACACACACACACACACACACACATCCAGAATGCCAGCTTAGGTTGCATGTGACAAAGGTGACTTAACCCTTCCAAACTGCCTTTTGAATGAAGAGCAGAGGCTAACGTGCAGTGCAGATTTACAGACTTGCACTGATACAGGCTTGGTGTTTGGTCCATATAACGGTACATTAGCCTAAATGCAATTGAGAAAATGGAAACAGAGAGAAAGAATGAGAAGAGAGCCGGTGAGGGAGAAAATGGGAGGAAGACACCACCGCCATAGGAGATACAGCAGATGGGGCCGAACATAAAAGCAATATTACAGTTTCTAGATCGCTGACCTACATGCTGGTTAAATTACTTTTTTTTTTCTCCTTCCACCTCTCTCTTTCTCCATTTCCTTTTTTTCCCGGAAAAGAAAATAAAGTTGGTTTGTGCTTGTTTTTCATACATCTCTGGAAATTGAGCCCCTGCATCCAGATCAGCCAAGGTCCACTCCAGGAAATGGGATTTGACAAACATGCAGGAGTGAAGGAGGTATTTGAGGAGTGTGTGGATGGACGACTGGCACACATTGTTTAGGCACAAGGCTGTGCATTTAACTACCTGGGTATTACAACATCCTCCTCCATCTGTTCACCAAGATAATACTGGAGGTTCAATCAAAAAACTGGAAGCCAGTGTGAGTTTTTTTTTTTTTTTTTTAAATAGAAACTAAAAAAGCTATTTTATATTTCAACTGAAATAAAAGCAACCAATCTAATCTAAACTAAACTAAAATAAAATGCATTTTCACGACACAGTGACTAAAAAAAATTTAGAGTCAAGGTATATTAAAAAACTTCAACTGACCAACATGAAAATGCCGAATGTGCTGAGAAGTCTAACGTTGTTAAACATTTTGAGTGATTTTAAGCATCAATGGTTATAAAACTCAAATCTAAGAAAATCTGGAAAAAAAAAAAAAACATAACAAAAACTATTAAAAACAACAATAAACTGCCAGGACAAATGATATAGTTATAAATAGTGTATGCTGCCATTCAAAATGTGTGGAATGTCAGTCTGTGAACTGGTGGTGGAAATCTGCTCTGAAACGTGTGGAGATCATCAAGTCTAAATCTGAGTGTTATAGTCATGCACGGTACTTTCAGCACTCTGGATTAAGGCTACTGCCAAAACAACCATATAGCCATTACATTTAGCAACAGCATTACTGAATAAGTGCTAGAGGCAAAAATATCAGATCACCGCTGTAAATGACATTGCACGAATGTAAACTGCAGTGCCAATTGTCAGAACGAAATTTGTCCACTGTTTTGTAACCATGACTACAGAGAGAGACTTTCGGCACGGTCTATAAAAAATAGCCTAGAGCCCCCCCCCCCCCAACAAAAAAACAAAAAAACAAAAAACATTTGACACTCCATTATTTCCTGTTCCTGTCTGCCTCCCTTCAGTGCTCAGTTTTCCCCTTTGGCCTTTTACTTTTATGTCTCCTCATTTTATTCATACTGACATTTCTTTCCTAGTGTCCATCTTTTAGCGCCTGCCAGCCTGGTCAGAGTTGGCCGAGTTTCCTGTTACTCACCTTTTGCTCTGGAATGTCAGAGATGCAAACCTCCCTGAGTCATTAACATAGCTTTGTTTCATTAGAGAGAAAACAGTCAGCCTGCGCAACAATGAGCCATGTATTTATTTGCTTATAACTAATATGCATGTGGCAACCACAGAATTTTTCTAAATATATGCTCATTTGAAAATAGCTCATGAAAACATATTTGTTTTGCAAACCTGACAGTCAAGTCAAATGTTCATGTTGCATGTATTCATAATTTATCCATCTCAAAAAACAAAACAAAACAAATTTGGTGGGAAACATGACTCTAAGGAATAATGTTTCCCCTCTTTTGTCTACAGGTTCAGATCACCGTCATCCTCTCCAGACTAGACTGTTGACAGTGACCAGGTCAAATAGACCTCATCTCCATCTGCAGAGGATTACAGAAGAGGAAAAGTTTAATCTCAGCGAAAGAGCACACCAGTGGCACTGAATCTAATGTTCGGATGTCTCTGCAAAGATGAGACACCCCATATTTTATTACCACATTAATCTGTTGCAGACGGTTTATTCATTTATGAGGCCATTTCCCCCTCCCTTCGTCTTTTTCAACTGCTCTAACAAATTTATTAGAGCTGGAAGCATTACAGCTCAGAAATGATGGACTCGAACAATAGCGCTTGAACACTCAATAACTTGATGAAATGTTTAAACTGTGATTACCTACTTAAAAGGTCACTGGGGGTTACGTAGTTCTGAAACTGGACGAATACAGTTACTCTGAGATGAATCTGAGGTTGTCTAATACATTGCAAGCAGAGGTTCACACATAATTACTATCTCTATTCAGAGGCTGCGAGGAAGAGAAATGCTAAATATGGCTACATAAGCAGAAGTCATAAAACATAACTACTACAGACATTCACTCAGAGCTGTTATAAAATAAAGTTTTTTTATTAAGCTGTGGACCTTTTCAAATCAATATCTACAAGCATTAAAGCTGCAGTGAGCAATTCATTTGACAAACAAACATATTATTTTACTTTGCTTTTTGCTATGTACACTCAAAAACAAACGCTATGAGTAACCTTGCAACCATGCAACTTCATATGCTTAATTTATGTTGTGGGTGTCATTGTAAGAATAAAATATGAGACAGGATTTAGGCTAAAGGATTAAGTGGCTGCACATAATTGGAAACCACAGTCAGTGTTGCACCAATAAACAGGGGTTTGCTTAGGAATGAGGCTCATTCTGTGTCTGAATCAGACTGCTTTTTAGTTCTTCTGACAAGTCCAGAGAAGGAAACCCACAGAGCCTCCCGGTCTCCAGCTACCGAGAGGCCACACAGTAACGAAACAGACAAAAAGCAGGAAGGGGGATATGACTTTTTACTATATGTTTGTGTGTCAATGGGCCCATACTAAAAGTTGGAGCGAATAAAGTTGAGCTGTGTTGAACTGAGTGACTCAGACGTTCTGAGTCTTTAATAGAGCTGTAACGGTCCCCCTCCTTCTCTCTTTCATTTTCAATCAAACACAGAAGCTGCTTTGTCTACAGTGAGTGGGCAGCAGTAGGAGAGGTTCTCTGGAACAGATGACATAGGAGTGTGTGTCCAGTTTCTTTTCAGACCTTCCGTCTAGTTCACAGACATGAGCCTCTTTGGTTTGACAGTAACCACACTTCTTGTGGTTCAGCCGGCCAATAAGCTCTAAAAAGGCCAATGTTAAACCTCTTCCTCATATTCTGGCCTGCGTAACTGTAGCAGGAAGTGTTTGTGGCCACCACCGCAATGGGGCTCCATTAAATATAAATGAACAGTACTCTAAGAGGCGGCGGAAAGGGAGATACAGAAAACACAACGATCGTTATGCTGTTTGAACGAATCAAACTGATCAAACATCTCTAGTGGAACAGAGTGAGAGCGCTGATTGGCAGTAATGGATCTGACCTCGGTTTGGCCACTGACATGTCTCATCTTCCTCTCTGTACACAAGGACAGTGGGGCTGGGTGTCAACATTATGACAATAAGCCAGCTTGACTGGGTCTTCCACCAGAGCAGAGCAGCCCTTGGGTTTAGCGCTGCTAAAAATAGCGCTTTTAACATTGCTAAAAATTCGAAATGTACCTTGGAATGACCTTGGTATTGGATTCAGTAGCACAAATTATTTCAACTTATATCTCTCAATTCAAGATTAATCTCCGCTACAGGAAGCCACAGGTGGTGCGGTATAGTTTAAAGCCTTAAAATCAGAAAGTCACATTTTGAGGCAAATGACAAGTCTTTTAATGAAATATAAAGTTGCATTATGGATTATTAAGTCAAATACAAGATGTAAAATAATAAATAATACATTTATGCTCACCAAGGTTGCATTTATTTTAAAGTACTGTCAAAAAATCCAGTAGAAATATTAATACTGTGAAATAATATTATCATTTAATATAGACCTAACTGTTAAATTAAATTAATTTCATAAATTCAAATCGTACATTTCAGAAGCTCGTGAGTTCTAGAAAGACTTGGGTTTTTATTTAGAAAATGCATCAGTGTGAGCATTGGAAGACATTTTCAACATCCCAGAATAAAACTGAATAAAAAGACGCTGCACTTTAAATAAGGAAAATGTTGTCCCCTCAATGTTCAGTTCTAAGAAGTCACATACATCTTATGTGGGGGCATTTCAGTGTGGATGAAATATGTTACACTAAGTGTCATGGTGTAACGCAAAAAGCACATCATCTCTCTTCGCAGGTCAAAAAGCAATTAAGCCAGCTAACTGCGGCTGAAATAGCCCGGGGCTGAGTTGGAGCTGTTAATCAAAGAAAGCCCTGAGCTCCGCTTGAACGCACTGGCTTCATGGTACAGCCTGCTGGCAAAAGGGAAAAGACTAGAACCCTGCTGGATGTGCTTATTTGCTCTGCAAGCATACTGCCAAGGGACTCTTGGATTGGTAAAGAGCAGTTACACAGGCCACAAGGTAAACTCACAGCAGGACTGAACAAAATCACACATCTGCCATTTGTTTGTTCATCAGTTCTTCTGGGAAAGCAGCATTAGAGCCAATGAGGTAATCACTTTCACTGTATATTTTAAACTGCACTATGGTTAAAAATATAACTTTTGATTTTCATTCATTTTGTTCATTGTCATGGTTTTAGAATGGATGTGTTCAAATATGAGAATATCAGATATTTTCAAATATTTAGATTCCAATTAACAATCTGTTAAGTTTAACATAACATATGGTATTTGAAATAAATAAGTCTCGCATAGACTACTATACTATATATAATATATAAGTCTGGTCTCTAACCAACACCCTTGTGACCCTGCTGGTGATTCTGCTTTGGCCCACATGCAGGGGTGAGCTGTCGAGATGTATCTGCTGGCATTTATTTGAGACCCAGCTTCGCATCTCCTACATCCCACCTGAAAGTTGGAAACCAAAATCACCCCCTAACCAGCTCGGACAACAGCAGAGCTCAGAAGAACTTAGGAAGACAGCTGTTATGTTTCACTTTCACCCCAGGGGACCAAAGCGTGGTGTTTTTTGCATCTGACTGTAGAAGCGTAGCAAAAAAAAATAAAAAAAAATGTAAAAAAAAATAGCATGAGGGGTGCTCCAGGTTAAAAGTGTTGGGCCCCTTTGGCATCCCAAGTGTTTTCCACTTGGTCAATTCATCCACCACAAGTATTGCAAAGCAAGCTGCAGAAACAACAATCATGTTTATATTGCTATTTCTGTTCAGTTTAAACCTCCATGTGCCTCTCTATTCAATCTCCAAAGCAATATTCTACTGATAACAAAATCATAAACAGGACAAAACACAAACAAGCATCCATAATTGGATTTAATCTGGCATAAACTCCTCCGCACATTTCCAATCTGAATGTTTACCCAAAATAAACTGTAATGAATCAAAAAGAGCCCATTCTGATATTTTCTTTTCTGCCCAAGTTGCAGCAGAGCTGCAGTTCAAAAGAAACCGGTCTATGTCAAAAATAAATAAAACCAAGTTACATTAAATCAGTTTCTAGCCATTGACATTTGCTCATGCGAGTGTGAATGAAAACAGGATCAATCTACAATGTTGCTTGAGAGAAAAAGGTCAGGTTTAGAAACGAATGACTGAATTACAGGCTATGAGAAATAAAAATCCTTATCCAGTCCAATCAATCTCATAACGCTCAGACTTTCGATAGGGCCGCCTCTTTTTCTCTGAAGTCTCCTTTGAGAAAAGACTTCCTGTGGAACTATCATTTCTAAATTTCACTCGTTGGGATCATTTTTTTCCCCTCTTCCATCACAGACAGAGAAAAAGTAATTTAGTGAAGAAATACAGTGCGCGTATGCCGCAGGGAAGATAAAGACGCTTCCCTTTCTACACGCTAGGGCAGAGAGAGGAATTATGGGATGGCCAGGTGTGACAGAAGCTCATCTGCAGTCTAGATGGACTGCATAATGCTGGCCAGGGAGAGCATTTCAATAAGCCTTTTAAAAAACCATTTGTCACCACACGCAGCATATGTTTACAACACATATAAAACAAACTCGCTGCTCTAGGCAATCAAACATCAGACGACAGGTAATGTAGTTATTAAAGTTTAAGGCAAACAAACAATTGCATGCAACATCTAACTGTAGCTAAAAGCATGCAGGCTAGGTTTAAAGCGTAAAGCTGTGTATTTACACTCATGTAAGTGAAGATTGATTTAGTGTGCTCCCACAAGGGACTTGGATGTAGCATTTGAATTTCGATCCATTAGGCAAGCTTTTGTCTGGGAAGGTAACTACTCTGATTAATTACATTAACGCAACAAACTTCATTAGCAAGGCTGCCTCTCTAGCCCTCAAACCCACGCAGCTGTGACACTGTAAACATTCAGAAGCCTTTTGAGATCACTAAAACTGACACGTACAGAACATCAACGGCATTACATAATAACATTAATATGATGAAGCAAAAGGATTCAGGGAGATTAAGCATGTAATCTGTAAATGACTGGTATTTAAATCTTATAAAATAATGTACAAATCGAATACAACAACTTGCTTTTCTAGAACTAATTTGAAATTACTGTCTCCTAATATAGTTTAATAGCCTTGAGTGCACAGCCTAAAAAAAGCATGCACTTCCTACACAACAAAGTAATGTGTTGAAAAGGAAATTAGGTATTTCTAATTTAAAAACACAAGATGTTCTCATTCAAGAAAGTCATTTATAGAAAAATAAAAATACAGACAAAAAAGAAAAAAAAAACAATTGAATAAAAGCATGCTTATGTGCACAATCAGTGCTTAATAAGCATTGACTACGTATTTTCAAACATTTATTTAAAAAATAATAATTATTGCATCTTCTGGTAGTCTTAAAAGAGAAGCGACATGGACAAAAAAAAAAAAATGATGGTTTTGTATTCTAGATAACAACTTAAACTGCAGTTGGACGGCATTCCTAAATCTGTAAACACAGTGTTGGAGCAACATTGGACAAAGCACTCGATTACTGCACTGATCCAATAGACTCAACTCCCTGTTGCAGGTGTTTACTTCAGAGCTCAGCCCTCCTCCCGAACACTGATATTTAAGAACGGGACGCAGAGCACAGAGTAAACAGATCAATACGCCACTCTGGTATCAGTGCTACAGTCAGCTGAAAGCAAGCTTGCGCCTTATTATGTATTCACAGCTCCTCTGATTTAAATGAGCTTCCTCATTAGGAGATGAGGAGTTGGAGAGGGACAGCCTGTGGGAGGGCGGTATCTGTGGCGATGGGCTGTGAGTGCTGGTGGGCTCAGATCAGGCCCTGATCGATGGTGGTTGAGCTCAGAGCCGGGCTCCTTCCGCTGTGTGGAACAGTGATTAGCCAGTGTGGAGGACTGGAGCTCATTGATTTCGTGGATCTGCTCCGTCTCTGATAACAAAGGCTGGCTATTTCATTATGAAGGCGAGGCACTACATTGGGACTTGGAAGGAAGTGAATGAATCAATCAGACAGTTTCCAGAACAACATGAAGAGTAATGTAAGGCTGTACGTTTTTTAGGTTTAGGTGACTTTAAAGGTCAAATATACACAGATGCAAACAGAGACAGAGGGGAAAAGAAAGAGAAATATATTGTGACATATGTTGGGAGATATCTGGCTAGAACTATACTTTTTTGGGATTCTTTGAAGAATGAAAATGTCAAAGAAAAGAAAAAATGTTGGATGACCTCAAAACAAAACCACATTACTACACTAAATAATTTTAAAATGACATGGTCTTACAACAGGTCTTAAAAGGCACAGCAATTCAATTGTAAGAGTCATGAAACGGTTGAAATAAATAAATACAGCAACAAATACAAGACAACTGAGCGTTCCTCTAACTTATCCTCTGCGAGGGATAGTCAGCATATCACAACGGATGTGTCTACAGCAGCATGGCACATAGCCATGTACCACAGCACTGCCTTTGCTCAAGGGCACAGTATTCACAGAAATTACAGATTTAACGCATAAAGACATCAATCAATCAATCCATAATCTCATTGACCCAAACCCTATGGCATGCCTAGGAAAAAAAAACAACCGTGCCTAAACTGTGGTGTACTGCGCTACTGTCTCCATCTACCAATAAATGAAAATAGCTTCAGCGTCTCGTATGATTTGCACATGTCCTAACTAAAATCAATTACATATAAATAAACTACAATTACTATTTTAATTATATAAATTAGCAACAAAGATAACACTCAATCAGCATATGTATCAGAATAAATAAATAAAACAATTAAATAAATATGATTTATTTGTATTTAAGAACACCAATCCTAACTTACACACACACACACACACACACAAAAACATAGCTTTTGTCAATGACAATTTAATGCTGTGATGCTTGAGTGGCATAAAAACAATATATTGTTCAGTATGAGATATGGGTAGAGATTCATTTTGATGAGAAAGTTGAATACTTGAGAACAGAAAGCCCTTATAATACAGCTGGAACCTGTATTATACAGAAACACTCTTTAAATAGGCAAAAACTAAAAGAAAACCAGGCAGAAACGAGCATGCATGAAAACATATTTAATAATAATCATATACATCCAACTTAAATAAAATAAAATAAAATGTCTTGCCATGTGAAAAAAGAAAAACTTTTTGCAAGGTCAGAAATGAATTTGGGATCATTCAAAGCCAGAGAGTGAACAAGTAAAGGATTCAAATCCCACAAGTGAGTCTAGAAAATTTGAGCCTTAGAAAACATTAATAAAACAAAGGCTGTGAGACAGATGGAGAGAAAAACAGCACACAGACTGTGATCCTAAACGTGTCAAACCTGCGTTTTCCTGCTTAGTCTGTAAGTTAATCGCTGTGTCAAAGCTGATATTAGTTATTCATTAATCTACAACTAACCAAGCAAGCAGTCTGCAGGGGACAGAGCACAGTTAAGGAAGCCAGAGGCCCTTTAAGCCTACGCTGAATCTACAGATTGCCATTTGGAACTGTCGATTGCCCAAAGGCATTCAACCCTTGAACTCTCCCTAGATCTGCTCGGAGAGAACCGGCAGGCCTTGAGCGGGTACAGAGCAATGATTAGAGGCCCTGTTCGAGGACTCCACCCTACCGAGCATATCTCTCTTCATCTCCCTCTCTCTGCCTCCGCTCCACATGGCAGAAAAAGTGTAGCCCTGAGGCTAGAGCCTTCTCCAAACCTGTGGTGAATGCTAATGCAGTCCCTCTACAAGTTTTGCCGCTCCCATCTCTCAAACTGTCATCACAGCAGCGGCAGAAGGGTTTGTGTGCTCTGTATAATTTCACTGATGGGGTGAGAACATTGACATAGCACCTTTTTAATTTCCTGTGGAGCATAAAAAGCCAAGAGGATGGCATAGAGCAGATTCTGCATTCACCACCTCAGAAAAAAAACCATCTTCTCTGATTATGGGGAACTCGTGTCTTTTTTATGTCAGTCCCCCTGAAGATCTGAAGCTACTTCAAGGACCAATTAGGTACTTAGCGCAGTACTCTGCACAGCCGGTTTCCCTGAAGAACTGTATGTATCCAAGTCGAGGAATATCTCACTTCAGACATGATGGGGATTCTTTTACGGTCTCCCTACTTTCAGTGGCACGTCACCCTGCTGAACTCACACAATAGTAGAGTTCTAGTAACAAAAATGCCTGAATTCACCACCAAATGGCTTTTAGTTTGATTCATCAACACAATAATTTTCTATTGAATGGCAGTTTGGATCAGTCTGAAACCCTGTATAATATACAGCATCAGTAAACAGAGAATATTATTACATATGGGACCATCATAACTGAAACCAATCAAACAGAATCAAATCGCACGTTGCACATGTTAAAGTTGTTTTTCAGAGTCCAATCAACCAAGCAGGAAGAAAAGCCGGAAGCATGGCTCCAACACATTAACCTCTTCACTAGAGAGGCAGCGAGCCTTTTTACTAGCAAACATATGACTCATACCCATAGGAGCCACATTTCCCCATGCCACATTACCCACGTGATTCAAACAGTGCAGATGTGGTGATGGTGGTAAATGAGCTCTACTGCTCTTTGCCAGTCCACTAGATTTGTGATGCTGGTGTGCAGACATCTGTGCATCTTCACTGCGAGAGCCTTGAAACCCTTCCTAATCCAAACTGATGACAGAGGGTAATGAGTGATCATGCCACAACCTAGAGGAAGCTGAATTAGAATTTGAATTGGAATGACAGACATTGCTTGTCAAACATTGCTGTTGCAGATCATTTTAATTCCATTAACAAATTTAAATTTTTGAACTGCAATTCTGCATCCTGTTTGCTACCTTAATTAAATGAGTAATTCCAATTAAGGACGTGAACTGTAATTGTGCACAATGCAACAATGTAGTCGGAAATGAAAATGCAAAGGGAAAGTGATTTGATATATAATAATATATTATTGATCCAAAACAACCATTTTCTCTTAGATTCACATTGTATAACTGTACTTATGCAAGAGTCAGAGAAATTTCACAGCACGAACCTGCTAAAAAACCTCTTTTCAAGACAAACCTGGAAAATGCCCAAGGAGAAACATGGTACCTGACAGAGGCAGCTGCATAGGTTTTCAAAATTACATGCTACTGTATCTCAGCCATCTGCAACTTTCTCAGTTTTTCTGTAACTGTCCATTCTTCAAAACACCACTGGGATGCCAATCCAGTCAACTGATATGATATTACAGACATCAGAAATAAAAAAAATAATCCTAGCCAGTGTCGGAATCGGTTCCCAGATGATTCTGTTTGGCACAGCAGCCCTGTGGAGCTGCCACTTACCCACAAGCCTCTCATGCCTGTCCCTCAACTTTATCCCAGCTGAAAAGTGGGACATGACCTTTGAATAATCAGATAAATAATGGGGGCTGGGAATGGTACAGTTTGACAATCTATAACATAACCTCCCTGATGTTATTGACAGTGACACAGATCAGTCAATGCACTTTCCAAAAAATGCATTGCATGCCGTTTTGACCTCCATGTGAAAAAGAATTGAGTATGTCACAGACAGCCAACTTCAAAAGGTTTCTAGCTAGGAAATCTGAAAGCGCACAAATAATGAACTGAAATTAAAGTGAAAATGTGAAAAAAACATTTTTACAGCGACTTGCAAATGAGGACTACAACAAAGTGAAGTTAATAAAGATGTTAAAAAGCAATACAGGGCAGGCTACAATAAAGATGAAAGAAAGTGCTCACGGGAGAAAAAAGCCCAGTGCAAACCAGGGTTATGAGCCATTTAGAATTTGGAATGTCTTTTAATTGCCAATTAATACCTGAATTTGAATTAAAAGCTAGAATCATTGGAAGACAGAAATTTTGAACGTCAGACAGACTGAACGACTGACAGACAGCACCACAAATGAATATTAGAATGACAGACTTAATGATAAATAGTGTTACAATAAAAGCCATTGAATTAAATGCATGAGACATTAAACCAGGACTGAAGGACAGATATCTGCTGCAAATGTTGGATGAGATGCCAAGCTAATCTTCTAATGACATTGTAAAGAGCTTTGCCAATATTAAAATGCGAGTGAAGGTGAAGAGCACACATTTCAAGCCTTGGTGACATAGACAGGAGTGAGGGATGATGTTAGATTTCACAAGCCCCAATTTTTCAGATGTTAAATCATCCGTTGAAATGATTTCATTAAATGCCCTTCATTTCCCATTAATTGCTTTAATAAGAAAAATATGAGTGAGGCACTGGCTGTGAAGCGAGGAGCGTGGTTAAATTTGGGTAATGACTTTCACATGTCTCATCTCTCCTTTGAAATCAGATCACTCCAAAATTTAAATCTCCTATTCTTAAGATTAAATACTGAAACAGTGGAAGCCGACGCGCTGGAATTTTTTTAAAGAATCTTCCGGGAAAATCCTTATTGTCATTTTCGCTCTTCGTCCACACATATCTTTCCAAATAACTGAACTTCCTGTGGCGTGGAACATTGCTTTGGCAAACCGTGAGTGAATCAGACGGAAACATGCAGCGAGTAAAACTGAATTAGGCATCCCTGACATCAACCGTGATCCTCCAGGTGGGCTACACTGCCGAGACACCTGGGGGCTGCACTATCCAAGCTGTTTCTTTTTTATTTTTAATCAGACCTAGCCTTGTCAGAAATCCAGTTAGTCATGGGAAATCAAGAGCTGAAGCCTTGATCAAATTGATAGAACTGTATCGAAAGAAAAGCCAGCGTCTCTAATCCGATCCTATTAGCTCAAACCACCAGAGCCACAGTGACAAATCGTTGGTCATTGCTCAGTGTGGAGAGCAGCGGGTTTCACGGACTGTCGGAGTAGGAGTGCGATCCAGCATGGCTAATAAAGGTAGATGACACAGCGGGTTCTAACGTGTCCCCTGACCACAGATGATATTGATTTACATTCATCTCTCAAACATAGACTGACAGGACTGCACTCACTGCACCTCACACATTCACATGGATCGATGCATCTACAGTAGGTGTTAGAGAACAAGGTGAGAGACCGAGAGATAAAGAGGCAAAAAATAAGTAGTGAGTGGGAGGGGGACTGTGGGAGGAAAAAGAATACAGAGAGATGAGCTTTAAATTTTCATCAGAACTACTTAAACACTCTGACAGAAACTAAAAAGCTACCATTTGTTATGGTCCTATACATTACCATATGTTAATGCGGCAGCTAACATGAAATATCAATGAACATCATTACTTCAGCATTGAGTGTCACATGACTCTTCATAATTGTAATATGCCAATTGGGTGTTCAAGAAACATTTCTTACTACTAATCAGTGAAAACAGTAGTGTCGGTTATAACATATTCACAATATAGCATGACTACTTACATTCTAAAAGAGAAATTAATCATGAACTACTTTATGAGTTTAAAAAGATGAATATCCACATTCATTTTTTGGGTGTACAAGGCCTATCCTTTAAAAAAAAATTAAATACAGGTTCTTTAGCTGTTAGATGGAAGGAAGAATTGAAGGTCGTCACAGGTGGAGGCAGCAGAGGACAAACCCACAGCATGTGCGAGCAGTGGCGTGGGGTGCGGCTCAAGTCCTCTCAATCTCACCTCAAAGATCATTTCTTCGTCTGCTAACCTTATTCTCACTCTACACATTCCAGCTGTCTTCCATCATCTCTACAACTGCCCCTCTGCCTCATTCTGTTATTTTTTCTCTCACCTAAGAGAGAGGGAAAGATGAATGAGCTCATCCTGCCTACCTACAGAACACTGGTTCACACTCAAAGCAAACGGAAAGGTATCAATTGCATTTGATAACAGAGTAAAGAAGGCGCACACTACGGATGATAATAGCTACTCTATGTGCAGTAATGCAGTGGTTGTAGATGGCACAGTAAACTCATCTACTTTAAAGGGTGTATAATCACTTATAGGTGTCCAAAGACTTTCTGATTCTGGAGCTGTTGAGGCCAACATGACGTTTGCCACATTCTGCAAATTACTACAATGAAGCGTTGCGCTAGTTTTCACATAAACATAGAAAAACGTGTGTTTTTGTGCACAAACACAACCACATAAACCCTAAAACGTAGTAAAACATGCCACAAAGAACAACTTCAGCTTTCCGCTCGCAGGCAAACACAGAAGGGTGTCCGCCCCCACACACAATTCACTAGTGTCGACACCGGCGAGTGTACTCGTCTCCTGCAGAGTCGTTGATCCAGAACAAAAGAAAGTACAATTTGTCCAATTAACCTCATAGCTAATTACATATAAAGCCGTTCTCTTGAGACTATATACTTTAGCTGTGGACCTTATACACCTTAAGAACCTTAAACTCATTTCTTCTGGAGGTAAAGCTGGATCACGAATGATTCACACAAACATAGACACATTTAGATAGATCAGCTGCTATGTTCATTATTACGCCTACAACAAACACTTCAATCGCTTAAGCTCCGGTGTCAAAACAATGGTGGACTCACTCAGGGTGGGTCTAAGGTAAAACATAAGTGGCAATCAATAGTTGTGTGATGTCAGAGCCAAAGGTTAATAGCTTGATTTGAAAAAGGGGATATTATTTACAGGGATTGAAAAAGAATTTATTTTTATCAGTTTTGGGTGGATGTATACAAACACTGCCAACACATTTATGTTCAAAAAAAGATTTTTCATCCAATTACACCTTTAATACTTCACAATATAGATATGTATTTTCAATTAGACATTTCCCAATAGTAAAACAAATTCTGCAGATTATTAAAAAAATGGTGCTGGCCACACAGCAAGCTACAAACAATACAACTATTTTTTTCCCTTTTTTTGTCTGAATAATCATAGAATTAAAAAAAAATTGACAAATTAATCATCAAAATAGCCAATAGTTGCAGCCCTAGACTTAATAGCTTTGAGGTTCTGGATCTCATGATAGCCATCAGTAAGTGCCAGACCCCCTTGGATTTTCCCTCTTACCAAACCATCTGCACATATATAGATGGCCACCCCCCATCTCTCTCTCCCTCTCATTAGATGCGAGCATGTTGTCACATTCAGAAGATCCATTAATGTAGCAGCGTGGAGAGTCTCATTGACTGTGTCATTCGGAGTAGAAATTAAAGGGATATTTGTTTTGGGACATGTCAATGTCTCTGATTTCAGGTTGAGAGTCATGCTAATAGATGTTTATCCTCCCTTAGTGAATTTGGCATTGAAATGTAAGCTTGTGAAGCAATACATTAACCATCTACACCAGACTCTAAATAAAACATGTTTTTACTAAGTCAGCACAAATCTGTCACCAAGCATAACAAACAAGCACAAGGCACACAAAACACAGCCTATTTGTATGTACAAAATGTAACCTATGTATGTATGTATGTGTGTGTGTGTGTGTGTGTATGTGTGTGTGTGTGTGTATGTGCGCGCCTAATAGAGAGAGAGAGAGAGAAATTAACACCCCTTTCTTTCTTGCCCTCTGTCATATTACAATATGTGATTTTATCACTGGAGGTTGACATTGTAGGACTGTGTTGGTATTAAAATTGAAAATTGTGAGAACTATTTTCATGTTATGGACAATAACTGACAGATTATTTATATACTTCAAATTTAAATGTAAAATAGACAGAAATAAGCATGCACATTAAATACTGAACATCAACTTCTTGACATGGTTGCAATGTTGCCACACTCTGAACCAATCTGCAGTCTGTCCAAATCCACTTCCCACTGATTTTGATTTACGCATACAAGTGATATATAGATATATAGACAGACAAAACTTGCCCTCTAAAGTGAAATGTGTCCATCAGTCATTAACTCGGGGCAACACAAGACCTCACTAAGTGTGGATGCCAAGACAGCAGTAAACTCTATGGTGACTCTATGAGACTAGCTGATGCAGCTTAGACTTCAATGTTGAATTAAAAGTTTATGTAAGCCAATAAAACCATTTGTTCAGACTACGAAAAGAGAAAGCATTTTAAAAAAAGCCTCAGGCTTCAGAATGATTGTGCATGCATTTGTATTGCTGCACTGGGACTCTGCTGTGACATATGAGAGCCATGACCTGATCCTCTCTCAGTAGGAGGAAGACAGTAAAAGCTTTAAAACAGTTTGAGTTAGAGAGCTCCCTGTCCACAGACCTGTCCTAAAGATGCCAGGAGGCTTCTGGTCCACCAAACACCAGCTGCTCAACAGACCCACCTGAGCCACACAACGACCCAAAGACCTATAAGATTCACACTGAAAGCATCATCTGGATGAACATGGAAACATCCGGGACGTGGGTTTGAGACCCATCTAGTAATTTTAACAATACCTACGACACTGCAGTGCTGAAATGGGATGTGCATAATGTTTTATTGGTCTCAGCTGAGCCTGTGAAAGTGGCAGACTGCTATGCCTGGTCACACACAATTGCCCACTGGTTTAACCACAGCTCTTGACGACAGGAGAATCAATTTCATGCGTATCTTTGCTAAACGCAACAAATTAGAAGCTGATATTGATTTCCGCTCAATAGTCACTGTGGAAACAATTGCTTCCTTTTTTGAGGTGTAACAATCTGGCCTTCTGTGTGAGGGGAAACCCTGCTGAGGGGTATTAGTACTTCATTCTCATTCTTTTAACCAATTTTTTTCCCCTTCTCCCCATCAATGCCTACCTCAGTGCCTCAGTCGGTGCAATTCTGGGTGTCTAATCTAATCAGCATTTAAATTATGGATTTAATACGCACTGTGCAGTTACACATACAAGGTTATGCTAGAATCCTGCCTGTGAGAGGCTAGGAATACTGAAACACAAGATTCAATATTCTTGACGTGATCTGACCCGACATGGGCGCACATACACCACACTGCGCTAATGCCACAACACAGACTCACTTCTTAAAAATGTGAAAAACATGACCATGTGACATGCTGTTAGCATGTGCAGGAAGCATGAAAACATGTTCTTGAGACAAGCTGTTATGATTGGATTGTCACTTTTACAGACATGATTTTGTACACATGGGAGATTGTATGCGGGATGGATAGTATGCCAGATTGGTGACAACATTCACAGCTGTACACATCTGGCTAGAGTGCTGACCTACAGCGATTTTGGCTGAAAAGACACTTCCTGTCTGAAAGCTGTGGCGGGAGCACGGGGGACCAATGGCAGCAGTCATAGTTCTCTGCCTGTGGGCATTAGCCATGATTTCTGGCTGACAAGACTGCCTCGTCACCCAGTCTGTCTGCAAAGAACACTAGACACTGGTGGGTGCCTCTAAGGCAATAACACCGGCTGTGTAAAAAGGAAGGGGCAAAATAATGGGCACTGGCTTTAAACCTTCTTAAGAGTGTTGTCAATCAGACTGGCCAATGAGAAGAGCAGGCAAAGCTGGGATGTTTTAAAACGGGGATTGTCAGAGGGTTAGGATGACATCCCTGGGGCATTCAGGGAAGTAAAAAAAAAGGTGGTGAGAGGTTGCTGGGGAGAACCTGAAGCCTACCTGATGAGGACCAAGCACTGCTGGTTTTTTACACAGAAAATGTTGTTTTCCACAGGAATGGGCCAAAAATGACGCCAATGATGTGCATGCTGGGTGTCAGGTGTCAGCATATCTTTGCACATATAGACTGTAGGACATGACATTTCTAGATTTAATGAGTGGACAGGGGTAACACGCTGACAAATCAAAAATTAGCAGTGGTACATAGATGATGACAACTGACTGTCAAGCTCAAAAAATTACGAACAATTTTATTGAGATATTAAAAGAAGTTTAAGCTAAAACGGAAATGATTTATGTTTAAGCAGAATCAAAAGAATTACAAAACAAGCAAGATCTCTGTGTGCTTCAAATGTTTCGAAGAAACAGAATGCCTATTTGTTATAGATAAAAGATGAGATCTTAAAAAGGTTCTTTTCATTCAGTTTAAACATCGATTCCATGATAATTTAGCCTAATTTGAATTATTGGATCAATACTGAAAAACACACACAAAATAGTTACATTTATCTGCCATATACAGAGCATACAGGGTTCTATAAAGAACATCTATGTGATACAAAAGCAATTTGTCAAAACGACTGCTGTTTACATAACAGGAGCTTTGATGATAGTTCTATGTCAGAAAGCTAATGCTAATGAGATCCAGTTGCAAAGCCCCTTCACATGCTTTGCAACCAGCAGCTATAACAAGAAGAGTCTGATGCACCAGTGTGGTGGTAATTAATACGCTGAGTCAAATGGGCACAAAGGTAAATGCATCTGCTCTGCCCTGCCTCTCTGAACACTGAGAACCTCATTAGCTTGTCGCATTGCTCCAATAATTAAACATTATCCAAACAGCAGGATTGAACCAGCCAGAGAAAAATCAAAGCAGGACATTATTAAAATAAAACAATAGAGCAGAAATGTTTCTGTGTTTAATGTTCAGTGACAAAAATTGGCCACTGGTGCCATGACAACCCAGACCTGTAGAGATAACATTTGCTCCGCTGAGAAAAACCTTGGAGGCTTTGAAGAAAGTCACTGGTTATTGTTGGATTTCCTGAAATTATATAAAAAGCAACAAAATCAACAGTTCTGGGGAATTACGACGTGCTTTGTTTCTTTTTCTCCCACAGAGGCAAAGAATAGTATCAGATCGATTAATCCGACAGAAAAAGAACGGTTTTCTTTTTTAATGAGGCGCTCCACAGGCTGCTCGACTCAGGCCTATAAAAATGCTCCTTCTGTTTCTTAGTATTTGTAGTATTTGACTTAAGGAATCATGTTGAGGAGTTTTGTAATAAACCTGTGGTCAAAAAGGCAACAGACTGAAATAAATCAGAAGACTTGTTCACAACATGAACACAAATGCAAAGAGAACATGGATCATAGTTATGCGTTTTTATATGAGAACACACAAACAGGCTCCGAATGGAGCCAGGGGCTCCTGTTACCAATGACTGTAATGTTGACCACAGGGGCCTTCATTAAATCAGCAGTTCCTGGAAGAGAGAAAGAGGGGGAGAGGAAAGACGGATGTGAATATGGAGCCTCGAGGGACGGCTGTAAAATGAAAGACGGACGAGAGGAGGCAAACACGCTCTTACGGGTTGAGCTGGGTCAAAGGACGAACAAGGAGGACAAAATAGACATTTGTTTTAAGTATAAAGAGGACGCGTCAACAAGTCCTCCCTTTACTTGAGCTTCGCTTTCTAATGCACAAACTGTCATCCTACAGTGAAACGCTGACATAAAGGAGAAGTGAGAGATGTACGCTAACAGATGTAAAGGTGGAGTTGCCATGGGTGGCAGAACATGCAAATTAATTCAGTTATCTTGAGGAAATGTTGCTATACTCATCCTTCTGTGGCCAATTCTATTGCATGTGACTGTTTAGACCTGCTCTGAACAGATCCTGTAGACACGCCTCACTTCCTCTGAGCTGGTGGGGGTGGGTCCTCACCCCTCTTTCATCTGGATGAGAGCCGTCTGTCTGTCAAAGTCTGATAAATGCTCATCCCCCAAATATCTCCATTAAACGGGCCTCTATCTGGGACACAGGCCGCTTAGAGTCCCTCTATTAGCATTGCAATTTACAACCAGGCACCACGGTCTGCCCGCTTTAGCTCCCAAGAGGAAAGGCTCCATTCACAGCAGATTAGGGCCAATTGGGCAAATCATGTGTACGATGATTGGAGGGCCGTAAACATATCATTTGTGATGTCTATTAGCCGAGAGCTGGCCGTGCCTTTCTCTGAGTGGAGGGTTTTTCAGATGTGTCCCACTGATCTGGCAAAACCACAAACACCATCGTGGCTTACATACAGAATTTTAAAATGATGACCCACAAATTCAGCAAAAAGTGTAAACAAAACGATCGTCTACATGTAGGTCTACACAAACATAACGAGAATACTGCAGATGGAACTGTCAACGAGTAGAGTTACCTTGCAGTAAAACGAAATTTAAAACATGCCAAAATACACGTCAAGAGCCGCATCGTTACTAGAAAACACCCGCTCAGTATTCGGTTGACTTTGCATATATTTGTGTCAACAGACTCTATCTGAAGGTAGGAGAGCTCTAGTGGGTTTCAAGAGCTTTGTGCTCTGCGAGAAGCAAGTGGGGGGCGTATAAGAGATAAGAAACAATTTTTTACACCCCCAAATACACAAAGAGAAACACCCGGACTGTGACTGAATTTCCATTTCAATTCAAATAATATTATGTCTGCAATAACTCACAGTTGGAAAGATTAACCGTTAATTCACTTCCAGTGAGCTGAGTAAAGATAAAGGGAGGAAATGCATGTCTGCAAGGCACCGTTTCACAAATGCATGTAGTGTAGAGAGAGACAGAGATAAGGTCCCTGATGCTAAGGTGCTGGAAAAGCCTCTGCCATAATGGGAAGCTCCTTTAAAGAACTGCACTGGATAAATAGCTACTAGTGAAAATAATAATATATTATAACATTATTGCATTATTAATACTATTATTCTACACACACACATGCATTATATATAGGTATTATTAGTATTACTTTTATATCTCCTCTCTCTTGAAACAAATCTACTATATTAACTTAACTATAGAAACCTAATCCACTCCTTTGTCTCCTCTAGAGTGGACTACCGTAACTCTCTTCTCATCGGAATCCCTAGGAAGAGCATCCAGAAACTCCAGCATGTACAAAATAGTGCTGCTAATGATGCTGATGAGAGTGTGTAAATAGTAACGCATCACACCAATTCTTTAATCATTACACTGGCTTTCCATTTTATAAATGCATTAAATACAAAGTCTCCCTTATTTCAGCACATTCCTTCTATTCCACAAACTCTTCTCGTCTTCTCGCCCCTGTGACTATGACTCGCACTATTGGGTATCGAGCCTTTTGGGCCACTACCTCTCACTTCATTGGTGGGGTCCACAGACAACTGATGGTTTCAAAAGAGGTCTAAAAACGTACCTGTTGAAGAAGTCTTTTGATGTCTAATGTTTTACTGTTGTGTTTATTTTGGTTGTCAGCTGTTTTAAATTTTATTTTCAGGCTATATTATCATGGCTCTTTTTGTAGCACTTTGACATTTGTTTAAAATATAAAGTGGTTTATAAATAAAATGTATTATTATTATATTTGCATCGCCCTCCACGGGCCTTTAAGGTTCAGGGTAAAATACTCTTTCATTAAAATATAAACATTATTTGTAAGCACTATAAATAAGTATTGGTTAATTCCTAAGCAGAATATGTTACTTACACGCTACTAAAGGCTAAAAGAGACAGGACTGGAGGAGGAAATTCAAGTGTACAGGTCTTGGGGTCTAAACAAGTGTCCTCAACGTTCACCTGAGAGTGGTGTGCAACTGAGGGTTTAGAGTGGTCGTGTGCACAAGTGAGTGTAGCGCTCTTCTACAAGAATTACATGTGTGTGAAAATGTAAGGTTTGGAAATGTCCATTTCTATAAAGATAGAATAGAATCCTCGGGTGGCATTAATGTAGAGTGACAGAAGCGAGCAGCCACCAGAGCTGTTTGTATCGCCACAGGTGAGGAGCTCAGCCAGGTGATCACATCCACACTTTCCAGACCCCATCCAGAGTTGACCTTCAGCAGGTGCGCGGGGTCTGCTACCCAGGCTGATTCCTGGGAGGAGGCTGCAGATTATGTAGCATTAGTGGCTAAGGTCTGGCAGCTGCAATCAAACTGCATAATGAATCGTTCTGATGCCAGCATTAATGACCGTGAGATACACGTTTGTGAGCAGACGGCTGTGCAAACACATAAGGGCTGGTGACTGGGTCAAACAATACACAATTTCCACCAGTGCCGCATGAGGAAACATAAATAATACTGACTTACTGGCAGGAGACGCCCCTAAATGATGGGACTCAAAACCAGTTTTAATAAATCTATTATGAACAGACTTATTATTCATTTCACCTTCAAAAGGGATCTGCTAGAATGAGGAAAAAAAGGGGGAATATTATGACGGGGACGGCTGTCCATTTTAAACCAGACATTAAAAGTTTACTGTACCTGAAAGCTTTCTGTTGCTTCTGGCTACAGAAATCTTTTTACTTTGCTTCCCCAGTGTCTCGCTGGCAACAGCCAAAACAAAAACAAGATGGCTCTCAGATCAAAGAGCTGGTGAATTTTTTGAGAAGTGAGGCTGTTATTATTGTGCTTTGGTAAAAACAGCTCACTGAACACCAGTAAGCTTTGAATAAAGCTTCACTTTAAGGCCCTCTTTGAAAAGCTCTCCATCTCTGATGGTCTTTAGCGGTGACTTAAGGAACCCCAAGATCCCAGTGTGGTTCATTTGGTGAACGGAGTTTACCATCTGCATTCCTGATGGCTGACTTCAGCCTACTTTTTATAAATGTTAGTTTTCCTCTCCAATATACAGTATATAAAAAAAGGCTGAGATAATTTTGATCTTCTTTCTGGAGGATTTTTTGGATGTTTCTCAAACAAACTTTTTCTCATCCCGCGGCCCTAGAGAGTCAAACAGGGACAAAGTCTGAGCAAAGACCGCCACAGAGCTTGCATAACATCACTCACAGTCGAGGCCTCGTCTGCCTATAAAGGTCAAAGAAGTGAGGAAATCTGAGAAGGAAGAATGCATCCCTTGGGCAGACAAGAACAAGATGGTGTGAATACATACATATGTGGGACAGAGCATAGCATGCAGTGTGAAAACAGGAAATAATGAATCTGCAGCAGAATTTGGACTAGACTGCATACTAATAATGCAATCCAGAAATGGGTTATTAAATCCCACACCACATAGCTAATTCCAATCCACCCACACAAGAAAGCTGATCTGAACAGGGATGTGCTCACCAACCAGAACAAGTTTGGCTGAGGGGTACTAACTTAATTAGGGCAAGGACAAAAAAAAAAAATACTCAAGACACTGGAAAGAAAAAGAAGCATAAGAAAGTGTAAAAAGAAAGCAGATAAACCAAGTGAGGTCTGTAAGAAAGTAAATACATATTATTCCACATCACTGCAGAAATACAAGATTGCATGGCTGGAGGCTTAAAGCAGAACAATAAACCATACCACGAGTTTTATTTCAGAAAACAACATGTACACAAATGGTATTTGCATAATGTGATGTAAAAAACTGGTGTTAAGGAAAGCTCAAGATGAAGGATGTTCTTATATGTCAACACGCCACACGTTTATTTGCTTACACAATAGCTAAACAAAGCCGATTTAAGGTAAAAAAAATATCATATACAATCATTTATCATATATAATCATTATACTGCTGATTTTACAAGAGCTGGGAATCAGTACTCAGAGGAGTCATTTGTTTGTGAATAGGACTACACCAATTGTACTCCATGTCCTTGATTCACTAAAAATGAATTAAAAGATCAACATATTTTTACCCAACCTAACATCCGAAATTTAAATGAACACTTGGCAGAAATTTTTTTTATATTTCAGTCTTTGCCTATTCAATCAGAGCAGGGCTGCACTTGCTTGCAAGGACATCAGCTGTCCAGAGGCATTGCCAAGACAGGAGTTGAATGAACTGATTTGCAATAAAGAGGCTTTTTTTAGGGTAATGGTCTCATTTCATTTTGACAAAATTGGAACCTTCCAAAAATAATCATTTAATTACAGGATTCAGCCATGACTCTGCAAGATTCAAATAATTTAAAAGCAAACAGTCTGGCCTGACCATCTGGACAGGGTGTTGGCGTCTGTATGCTTGACTAGGCATGGTATCACAAAGCGGTGACTGGTCTCAAGGGCACTGTAAAGGGTTAACATTCACAAAAATAGAAAAGAATCATCCAGCATCGAAAAGAAACTCTGCAGTGCCTCTGGCTACACCAGCATTCTGCCGGACAACAAGCCTCTCACGAGGCACAATGGCCACCCGCCACTTTCCAATGGGCTTTGATGTTGCTCACACACTGTAAAAAGAGGCAGTCCATTCATTCTCATGCTGAGGTAATTGAGAGTTCAGAGACAAACCGTCAGACCCTCACTACTCAATACACTGCCATCAATGCACACAGACATCCTTGGCCAAGACCACTCACATTGATGAAAGGGTAGGGAGTCATAACATGTCCAAAACTGAAGCTGTGAAAGTCCTTCTAATCTTCTTGTACTTGTGTTATTTTCTTCTCTGGTATCTTAGCTCTCTCCATCTCCCTGTCATCTACAACCAAGAACCAAAACTTAAAAAAAAAAAACAATCAGTGGGACAACATAACAGCAGTGATCAAGAGTTAGCGTGTTAATCAACCAATTATCTTGGAACTCGGATGGACTGAAAGCAGAAAGAAATTAACAGAACAAACTATAATTTTGCCTTTCCACAAAACCAACTTCCTGTCAACACACTGTCCATGGATTATGATAATAGCATAGAAGAAACAGGTTTTAGCTTTCTCTGCAAACCTTTGTAATAAGAGATCCAAAATATATTCATATACAATGCATATATTAGGGGTGTAGCGGTTCCCAAAAATCATGGTTCGGTTCGATACGACACAGTGATGTCACGGTTCCGTATGTTTTCGATACAGCCAGAAAAAAAAAAGAGATTTTTTTTTTTTTCATTTTTATTTATTAAAACTAACATAAAAGTATGATCTTGTTTTTTTTGTTGTTGTTTTTTACTTTGAACAACAATGGAGCTGTACTTCACATATCTTCTGGAGTTTCTTCTTAGCAGCAAATAAAACAAAACCTCTTTTATAACCAAAACCAAATGCTCCTTATAAAAAATTAAAATGTAATATTGAAGTAGTTGCGTAGTAGTTGTAGTAATGCGCACGGAAAGACTCGGACCATATGATTTCATATGAATACGCGTATCGTTACACCCC
>JAUMHP010000078.1:6791456-6805363 GCA_032361065.1 Enteromius trimaculatus | reverse complement strand
TATACTGAGGTCACAGCTTGATTCATTGACGCATTTTGTTTAAACAAAATAGTGGATAATATTGGATAACATTTATAATCACCTTATCTACCTCAGTCAGAATATTATATCTGTGCATTTACACTAATAATCTAATGCTTAACTGAGATTATGAGATTATTAAAACAAACATCACTACTTTTCTGTGAACTTGTGAATCGATGCTGTCAACCAACAGGGTTCAAGCCTGCAGCTGATAGAGTTAGTGAGGAGCACTCTGTGGGACACAGGTGCTTACACAGTGCTTTGTGCCATCTTTCGCTAACACAGCATAGCAGTCGGTGGTTATTATTGCTACCTAGCAGCAGCAAACCTACGGGTGAGAAACGAACAGCGATGGAGGAAGGTGGGACACAGTTTAGCACCCACAGCATGAGGTCTCACACCACCTGACAGGGCATCTTCAAGATTCAATAAGTCAAAGAGAAAGAGACAGGGGAAAAAACGACTAGCATTTATCATCCATATCAAATTACTTCATGCCATGTAGAGAAAAGCTTAAGAAAAATACTGCACAACATTGACCTTCATGAAGAACTGTTAATTGTATAACCATACTACAATTTATGCTAAAATATGAAACTGATTAGGTATAAAATATTAAATACAGTTAAAATAAATTTGAACAATACCTTTTTTCTTCAAATCAATGATTTTAAAGTTCTGATTGACCTCTTAATTGGTTTATTTGGTTCATAGCTTGGAACTCTTAAACACTTAAAAAAAAATAAATAAATAAAATCCCTGAATGTAAAAAAAGACTTCCAGAACTAAAGCCGTTGAAACACTAGAAGTTTTTATGGGAGTGGGTGTTCACTGTTGAGCTCTTATACTGTAATACACAAAGAAAGGTTCATGGTTAGAACCCCTTGCTGACACACTTTAGCATAATGTTAGATTAATGAATTCTCTACATTAAGAGGAGCTATGACTCGGCAACCAGAAGCGCTGGCTTCTGTCTTCGTCCTGTAATAAACATGCAAAGGAGTAATAGATATACACATAATGCATTAGTTCCAATTTACATATCACAAGTCTTTGATAGGGAATATGAAAGCAGATTAGATCCACTTGTGGTCAACTTTTATGGCTTTTAGTAGCCTGAAACCCAGAGTGGCACAGCAGGCTTTATACAGCAGAGTTCCTGATTAGTTCGACTGCAAGAGAGAAAGAGAGAGTGAGGAGCAGACAGTGGCTTTTAATGGGCACCAGAGGAATTAATGTACACCTACTGACATTTAAACGAGTTGATTATTTTTCAAGCAAAACTCCTTGGGTTGCTTTACAGAGTTTCATCAAAGAGAGCATTGAAAGCAAACTCCTTAATGGTCAGATTCGGTGCTCTGTAGGGATGTAACGGTATTGTAAATACTGTCGTACCGCAATATAAATTTTTTTCCCGATAATACCGTGTCGCATGACTCGATAAAACGATAGGTCTTCTGAGAAAAGTTTGCTCAGGCGAATAGAGCGAACGGGAGGTAGCGGGAACTACAATTCCCATCAGCCCAAGTGTGCCCATCATTCTTTGCGGTCTGTTGTTGTTGCTACAGATCAGTGTTGCCAACTTAGCGACTTTGTCTCTATATTTAGCGACTATTTAGACCCCCTTGGCGACATTTTTCCCTAAAAGTGACTAGCGACAATCTAGAGATTTCTTTGACAAACTTCAGCGAGTCTCCAGTACTGCCGTACGAGCACGAGTTCTTGTTTTTTCGGCGCGCACACACCTTTCTCTACGTCTGTTCTGTTCAGCGAGGTGCTGAGAGGAGCAGGGCTTTCGGTTAAAATAGATATTATGTTGCTTCTAACTCTATTTTACATGCAAATATAGCCAAAATCACAGCATTATAAATAAGGATTTTAATCTTAGATTAACATCTTGTAAGGTAGAGCTAGTTCAGTAGGCCTTATAATGGCGTGCATTTCAGTCACTATTTCAAATTCATTCCATTATTCTGACAACAGAAACCACTAAAAATATCAGTGAAAACAGAGAAGCACCAGATGACGCCAGAGAAGCAAGATAATATGATACACTGACGTAATGAATATGCAAATTGATATATGATGTCATCTAGCAATCTAAAGTGGGTTTTAAATCGGCTGTGTGGAAGGTTTAATAATTTTTTCTTATCAAAATTTAAGTTCCTGTTTCAAAGTTCAGATAGATGGCTAATGTGTGTGCCACTGATATGTTCAGTGTTCATGTAAACTTTAATAAACACTTCTGGCACTTTTTTGAGCCTCTTAATTAGTTTTGTTTTTTATGTAAATGATTCAATAAATACGGTTCATACACATTCATACCGAGGTATTACCGCACCGTGAAATTTTGATACCGTTACATCCCTAGTGCTCTGTATTTGTTATTTCTCCTTCAAATCTGGGCTTGGCTTTGGTTGGATTAGCAGAATTAGATGATGCACCGTGTGATCAGACACTTTTCATGACCTTGTCACAGCTTGAATCATGGTGTACTTTTTGTTGATTTAGCAGCAAGTTTGGATAAGGCTGAAGTAGATTTCAACCTTGAATGTTGCCGCTGACCTCTGAGAATTGAATACGTAGCATCCTGTTCTCTGAAATCCCTATGAAGTGGGGTCATTGCCAGGCTATTGGCAACTGCCAGAGTCATTTTTTGAAGGATTAACACGGTTTGCAGTGTTCCTGTTTACACCTTCATTGAGCTTCAGGGCAGAGAGGTCACCAAAAGCAAAACATAGCACGCATATACACCTATAGGCTACAGAATCTCAAGCTCATGGAGAAGGACAAATAAGCTATATGCACTTTCAAGGTTTACTTATTCATGCTCACAAACTCCAAAAATTGCACCTGTCTATCAAAGGAATTCCTTTAGGTTTGCAGCAAACTAAAGGGCAAGAGAAACCAAGCAGGACAGAAAGAGAAAGAAAAATAATGAGAGTGCTCTGCACGCTGCTCACGGCTTGAGCTGAATGTAGAAGTACTTCCTGGATGACTCCTCTTTACTGCCATAGCACACCGGAGACAGACCAAACTGCATGGTGTAGACCAGCAAAACCCTCACTTTCTTTTTTCTGTCACTCTTTACACTACAACTGAGTGTGTTTTGGACTCTGCGGTGAGACAATGTGCAGCGAATGTTCAAACAGAAACCCGGCAGTGGCCATTGTGCAGTTCTGCCACAGTGTAACGCTCTCAAAGGAAGACAAAAGAGCAGCAATTATTTCCACAATGTAGATTTTATTGTGCAGGGCGCTTACGGTCTCTGCGTGTAATGTGTTCAGCAGTTCATCACTTTCCTTCCTGCAGAATTAAACGCTGCTGCCTGTCATCACCTCCTGTCAGAGAACAGAATCGCCAGAAAAACAAAGAGCTGATTCTGGAAAAACAGTCTCGGCAGATTTATGAAATATTGCTCCCGTTTTGCTTTTGTGCTGGAAATACAGCGGAACTTATTGCATGTGTGCAGCTCAGGTGCTGACTAAAATTTGATGTTGTACTTATTGTTGACATAATAGCTAGCAGAAGAATACAGATGTAGTTGGGGGAGGCAGGTTTTTGTTGTACTGCAGAGAATAAGAAAAAGAGCATGTGAACAAAAGGGCACATGCTCTAAGACACAGCAAATCTGAGATTGGCCTCTCTTCACCACATTCATAAAAAAATTTAAATATAGCAAATCAAAAATAATACTACAGAAAAGCCACACGTAAACGCAAACACTTCTATACTTTCCTTAAATCCTAAATCCTACCTTTCTTTAAATCCTAAATCCTAACTTATGCTAAACACATGATAGGGATGTTAATTGTTATGAGAGGAACAAGAGAATGCCACAGTTGATTATCATGGCTGGCTCAGTTCACACATGACGCCTGACAGCCACCTGTTTTGGCAGGTACCTTAATAATGAGGTAAGCGCTAATGAGGCATTTTGAGGAAGAGAGTGGCAAGGGGAAGGTCCAAAGTGAAGCAGGTACTTCCCTTCAATTATTCATAGCAGGAGAATTATCATCAAGAGTGAGGCGTTTTGAATGAATAATTGATTGTGTTGGCAGCTTATGTTAAAACATGCAGCCTTGCTCCTGATGGACAGGAGTCGCTGGGGAACGGCATGTGACAGGGATACAGAGGCACGTGTCACTTGCTTCAAGGAGAAGGAGAGCTCCTTGTATTCAAGAACATTCGCTTTAACGATCCAAGCGGGGCAAAATGGCTTTCCACAACAAATATAGCCTATAAATTTTATTGTCTCAGTATCGTTTAATTCACAACAGGATGCCTTCGGAGATGGAAGAGAAACTTTCAAAACAAGATTGATTCTGAAAAAGCAATTTGCTACTGAAAGCACTTTATGGCGTAGGGTTAATTCCAAACTCAGCTCAAGCAGTTTGTCTAAAAAGACAAAATTTTCTCACAGTTTTAAATGTTCTAAACGATCATTTCTGTAAAGATGCAAAGGAATCCGGTTCTTAGCTAGCGACCAAAAAACACCTCCTTACACTTCTCTAACCATTTAACATCAGGAGATACTGCATTTAGTCAATCTTTACCGCACCTCGTTGGGTCAAAAGGGCACTGACCTCACCACTGACGAAAAAAAAATAAAAGCAGGCCAGTCTGATATAAAACCTCATCCAACATTCGAATGCATCAATGCTGTTTCAGCTGGGCTCCATGCCGTTAAAACCACCGCAATAACCTTTACAGAGAGTCTATTTTTTAATGTCACCATTGTTCCTTAGCAACTTTCTCAAAGCGGTGTGTTCCAGGTATTTAAGCTGCAGTAGAGAGCGCCTGGCAACCAGCTATTTTGAGACCGCATTTAAAGAGGAGAGGAGAGAAGAGGAGCGAAACTTAAGTATACTTGAGCCGAGAAATGTATGCACATGGTGAGTGCAAACACAATAGGTCACCGAATTGTAATTCTGAATTCAAAAGAATTGCATTTCTGCTGCAGATTGTTTTAGCACAATACTGAGAATGTAAAGAGGAAGTGTGAAAGCGAGAGGGCAGCCGACAAACAACTCACAAATAACTTGTGTATAAAAAAGGGAAAGTGTAACTTACTATTTTTAGCCAATATTTTGGCCGATCATTTTAAAATAACAAAAAATGTCATGTACAAACAGTTTTTAAATCAGATTATTTTGTGTATATAATTATAGTCTGACAAATCCTTGGAATATAAACAGAAATGACTTTTATTTTAAATTTCAGACCAAGCCAATTACTTTACTACAAAAACAACTGAATCTGTGTATGTGTGTAAAAAAGTCTCACTCTTTGTTCTTATTCAATCTTATGGAAATAATATTTGACTCCCAGTGGTCTCCGAAAGGCCCCAGTGGTGTCAATCAAGAAGCTACTTTACTGATTATGCCCCCAGATGAACCGACTGTTAATTTAGAGCACACCCACATGAACCCACTGGGAGGTTGCTCTGACTCCGAATAAAGACTATGGGATAATTACAACAACACTACACAAAAGAGACCAGGTCAATAAGATTTTGTAGAACAGCAATGTCAAAAACTGGCCTGCATGGGTCAATTGAGAGCAATCTACCCCGTGATAATCAAAATCATCTTCAACCTGTCTGATTCACACCTTGCAAATCACAGAGCTATAAATAGACTGCGAACAGGTGGAGTGTCATCATGTTAATTGTCGCAAAGACGTGAACCAAAGTGATTGTGGTGTTAATTTAAATGATAACAACTGCATATCAAGATGCAATTAGAGGGAAAGGAACAGAATTAGTTCAGACTGAATGCCACGTTAAACCAAAAGTGAACCCCAGAGAGTTGTGTGTTTATAAGTAATGATGAAAATGGAACAGTAAGGAGATTCTGGGTCCATCTGTGATTGTCGTAAGGATGCGTCCCGCGGGCTGATGGGATAGAGGAGGGCATGAAACATCAGAGCACTGACAGGAGCGCTCTGGCGAATTTAGTGAGAGATGTGGGGGTGAGCCATCTGTTTAAAAGACCTTAAAGCAGCGAGATGGAGAAACAGATGAGAGGCAATTACCTGAAGCATCAGGAGGGACAGGTGTCTCGTAGCTGCTCCACCCAGGAAAGAGTAATGAAGTGCTGATGAATGGAGGGCATGCAGAGACTAAATGGACAGATTTGTGCTGTCTTCTCAAACAAAGCTGGAAACGAATCCTTCAAGTCTCTGTTAAGATTCGGCGGGCTCAAGCCTAAGTGGCAATATTTAAAACCGACACCAACGCTTACCGCCAACCCCAAAAATGGCCACAGAAACATCAACCGTCCCACCAACTGCAAGGACACAAAGGACTGAGACTGTCCATTCTAATTAAAAGCTTGACAGGCCAGAGAGATATATTACTGCCCGAGGTCAAAGTTCAACGATGTATGCGCTATCGAAAGATTAAAAACGCTTTCTATATCCTTCAGCTCTAAAGCTTCAGAAGCACCCGTTTCTCTTCATTTAAAAGAAGGTGGACGATTTGCATGTATGGTGCACTGACATCGAGCTGCCTACTTCAATATATTATAATGCGCTGTTTGCCCTTAATGGAGAATCAATGACAAGCCTGTCACCTTTGAGTCGACGCAAACGCAATTTACACATTGACAGGTGGAGGGTGTGTGTGATTGATTCTGACTGCTTGAGGGTTTTAATATTGTTTTCCGTGTGCTCATTGACTCTCACCTCACCGTCTTCCACATTATCCATTAAAGCTCACCGTCTGGCAAAGGCTTAATCTCGCAGTCTGTGCCCCTCCCTTTGAGGCTTTAAAATGCTCTCTTCGTCTTGTCGCTCCTTTCTTTCCTGACTGAGGCATTGGAAATGTCCAGACATGCTTGCTGAGCTGTAGTTAACCGGAGCTATTGGATTGGAAACGTTTCAGTGGTCGAACAAGTGCTTTGCACCTGTAAATACTTCATGAAGTCCAATCAATTCATGCAACCGGAACGATCAATAACAAGGAAGTTGTCTTCTCTTGAATTCTACTAATCTTTACAGCACTTTTCCCCACTAATAACTACTAAAACTATACTGATAATGAAGAGGAACCCATGTCCAATATAAACAGTAGACATAAAGCTGAATTAGCACTAAGAAACAGAATTAACAATGAGCTTCTATCATGGAGGTCGGTGCATTGACTAAACTGTCATAGTGATATAAAGATCAGGGTTCAGTTGTTCTTAAAGACATCACGTTTTCTCCAATACTTGGATGACCGTCAGAGCAAAGTCAGCATAAGGGCACTTGCACACTAGAGAAAACTCTGACAGAGCATTTGACAGAAATGTGCCTTTTAAGGGTGTGTAAAAAGCTGGGACAATCTGACATCACGCAGATGTCTATTTTTTCTCATCTGCAAGCGAGTATCATATTTGGGGATCCCAGGCACCAAAGTTTGAAATCCCTGGGCTAGATGGTACTGTGAATAGTTAAGAGATCTTCCACACTCAACTCATCCCTAAATCACATTAAAAGCTGATCATCAGTCACCTAAAATGAGTACTGTTGAAATCCTTGGAAACATGCATAAACACACATACAAACCATCTGTGTAGTGACACAGATATGCACTGGCACACACAGGCATGCTTGTGACCCCGAGGTGTGTAATAAAATGTGCATGTGAATATTCAAACGCACAGTGAAGATGATAAGACTAGAGGGAGGAAATCCACACAAGGCCGATTAAGCATAGCACACACTTTTATATTATCCCCAGCATTAATGGATTGTGTGTGAGAGTGGCTGTAAGTAGTGGAACAAAGCTTATGTACAATAGCCTCACTTATGGGTTAATCTCCCATAAAAATGCACACAACATTAATGTCATTCAGCTGCAGAGACTTAAACATGATGGTGCAAAACGATTAATAGTCTTAGACAACCTCAGTGCTCAGCAGAACCGCTTTTTCTCACCTTCCCAAAGTCCCTCACGTCAAAGAGATCGAAGGGATCAAACAGCTCGCTGTTCCTCAGGCCAAACTTGTCATGGCATACTTTCAGGAATGTTCGGATGTTCTTCAGACACAGAAACTGAAAAAGGAGGAGACAAATAAAGAACGTCAGATCATTTTGCTAAGATTTTGATTTCAACCTGAGGAATAAATACAAATGGAAAAAGCCTTTTTGGAAAATAACTACAAACCTACGGAAACATTTCCATATTCAACAGCATTAAAACACTGTCACTTTACAGGCATGGAGAACTCTGACACCATCTCATTTTTGCAGTGTGTGGAGCATATTTAATTTCCTGGAGCCTATTGACAGTCAGCTCATTTCCTTCTTCCTGTACCAGTGATTAAGCAAACAGTTATCACACACAGCGATTTGGATCCCCAGGCCCAGGCTTGGCTTAGATAAGCCAATGAGTATCTGACGGAACGCCCCTGGCATGATCTTCCCCAGGCACTGTTCACTTACCTACCATTCCTTCTGTCCTTAGAGGTCTCTAAAGCAAACCTTCTTTCCTGATCCTTCCTTCCCTGCAGTCATTACTGTCAGTAACACTGATGCCAGTATGGCACAGCGCAGGCTCCTGCTCCTTATTTGTTTCAGTGAATTCACGCATAAACGTTCCATGTAATGAGAATTTGTCTAATATAATTGACTTGAGCAGGGTGAAACCAATGCAGCCACACAAACAGGGACGAAACAATAACAACTTTGTCATTGTTTATTTCCACCCACCAAATGTCAATGAATCATGTCTCATGTTTAATTCATGTATTAGATATAATTCAATTATATGCATGGGTTCGCATTTCTATGGAGACAGCGGTGGAAACAAACTCCACAAATACGGGTAGCTGTGTTCGCGACAGCACACTTAAGGCGAATAGTGAATTCCATACTAGTAATGATTTAGGAGCGAAGGGGGCAGTAAACCAGAGATATTACAAGCATGCCACCATTATTCCGCAGGAATCACAACCCCTATTGTGAACACACCACTAACAGCTCTGTTTCTCGTGCAAAGCGAGACAGAGGAGGCCTATTTGTCACATTAAAGCCAGTACAATGGAGATAACCACCCTTAGAACACAAGCCGGATTAAACTCTCACAGCCGTGATGCCACTTGTAAAACTAGTCCTTAATGAGAGCAGTAAGACAACACCAAGCATGTCAGGATCAGCATTATGCTGGAAACACAAGAGGGTAGCTATGCATTGTACAAGAGAAAACCAGTTCATTTATCAGAACAGATAAAGATGGCCTGGCCAAGGATGACTGAGAATGACGTCACGATACGAGAACCACAAGACAAAAAGACCACAATAATAATACAAAAGAATTATATTTCATTGTATAAATGCATCTAAAATAGCATTATATAAAATATACATTTGACCTATAGTTAACTAAAATAACATTTTGTTGATTAAAAATCAGCTGCTGTTTTAGATCAAGTAAAATAACTAAAACTGATGAATATAAAATATATACAAATGTTAAAACCCTGGAAACCATGTCTGAAAAAAGACCACTGGGTAAAAGTGCTTGGCAAACACCACTAAAATAGCATACTCAACAAAAATGTGGCAAGTTTATTGTTCTCATTTTCAATTCCCAGGTGATACAGAAACTGCCCCCATTTAAGACACATTTTGGTGTGCAGAAACTTGCTTTTTAGAGCAGACAGTGGTCTCTTAAAAGAGATGCTTCAGTAATTTCTCTCTCCCCACAGTTTCTCTCTCTCTGAGACCAGAAGTCTGTACTGAACCCACTAACCATTAAAAACACACTCTGGCTTTTAAAGTATGAATTTTCCACCCCGTTTGGCTGTATCCAGCTTAGATGAATAGGCTACTGTTTCTTCATGCTAATCACGCCTTTCCTTAGTCTTTCAAATGCTATGTTATGGGAAGCGCAAAGGTATCGCTTTTGGCTGTGCAGTGTCATAGCAGGGGTTTGAGCAAATCTAATGCAGGAGTGTACACCTCAACCCAAGGCTATGTTTATCTGGCTCGTGCTCTCTTTGCATTAAGATTCTAGTGATGACTACATGAAAAGATCAGAGCACCACCTGTCTCATTCAGCAGAAGCACTCAAATTCTGCTTTTTTCAATAAAAACCAAACTGGAGGAGGAAAGACAGCTTCTGGATAAACAGCTAGAGGAAGAAACCAGGTAACAAAGAGCTGTCATTCCCTAACACTCTCATCCCTCAGGAACGAGTACACACTCTGGGAATAAAGAATCAGGCTACCCCTCTCTGCCTCAGGTGCACCGCCCTCGCAGGATGTGTCTTCCAAACTGAGAGAGAATCCACTAATAAGCTAAATCAACAAAAATTAAACCTTTCATGAAGAGAAGGGATGAGCAGAAAATAAATCAAAATTGATCAAAGAAAGACAAGTTTAAAGGAAGCAATGCAGTCCTAGGGGAAGATTGTTGTGTCTGAGAAGCAGAAAAAGAAAGTGAGACCAGGGCCAGGGAGTATTACTCCCCATAGGGGCATGAAGAGCACAGATCAATCCAGCCAATGATTCGCTTCAAAAACATGAGAGAATAAGTCAAAGAGTCAAACAATCTGTCAAGCACTTTGAGCCTTGAAGCAGCGACTCAAAAAGACAGTCAGTCAGGAAGAAGGCAGGCACAGAAGCAGACAGCGAGTCAGCGGGTGAAGCGCAGGAGTCTAGACTGAGGCGAGATGCAGTTAGACAGCCGTTAGAGAATCTTCTGTATCTACGGTATGAATCAGCGTCAAGTCTTCAGAGAGGCGTGGAGGGAAAAGGTATAAAAGATAAGAGCAAACAGTCAAAACATCAAACCACATAATAGTTTTCAATAGATGGCACTGAGCAACGGCTAAGATGTTAAGGGGTGGAATCCAGGTTGCAAGGGCAGCAAAAATGTTTTCAAAAGGAACTGGCAAAGGGTCGATGCTGAGCCGAGGGGGGATTTGAGAGGGCACCGCCCTCATTGACAGGCATGGCAGTGGCATTTTGTCAAGCGCTCTGATCCTTTGTCTCGCTCACAGAGAGGAAGCTCCCGCTGGAGTGCGGGGACCAGGGTAGGTCAAGACAGAGCAAAAAAAGAGTGAGGGAATGAAAAGCAAAAAGAGTAAACACACAGGCAAACACACCTCTGAAGAGCTGATGAGGCTGTGGCTGATTAGCTCACATCTCCTGCAGGATTTCCAGGGTCGCACAGATGTTAAAAACTCTCCGGAGAAAAACCTGACTGGAGAGGCAGACACTAAATGAATAATTTATGCTGGTATGCAAATGATAATCTGATAGGATTATCCAAAAGGCCCAATTTATCACAGAAACCCCTCTAAGTCGTGATCAAATCAAATACAAATGTACCTCACAGGAACCCCATCTGCTATGTAATGGAAAAGTAAATAAAGCAGAAAAATGCTGAAGTTGTCGTCCAAACTCTCAAAGACTGCTTTCAAAATTGTTCTGCATGGATTACTTTTATACAAATATACATTTCAATTTGTGATAATGGTGAAAAAAAAAACAGAAATGGTGAAAAAAAAACAAATAGACACTTTTTAAGTCGGTCCAGTGAAAAGGGCCAGGAACCTGAACAATTCACAAAGCTCCTACTGAGGGGCAAGTCTTTCTGAAAAGATCCTCTTCCAGCTGAACCAGAGGAATCCTCCATAGAGGAACAAAAACTAGCTTTTCACAGATAATGGAAAATGGCAAACCCTTTACATTCAGAAGCGTTCACAAAATAAATGTCCCGAACTGGCAAGATAAAGGGAACTGTGTATCAACATGTCCACTGTTAGGGCTCTGGTACAGCACTGTGTGAAGACAATCGGAGCCCTTCAGTGCCCCAGAGCACTATCTGGACTCATCTGTCCAGATTCCCTTCAACTGAGTCAAGAGAATGAATGGATGGCTGCTGGTATGATCTGGTGGAAGATAGGGACTCAAAAACAAAGGAAGTCAATATCTTTTATTATCACAGTCTGACCTGAATCCCCATTTCTGCTAAACCTCGATCTGAAATTCCAGAATTATACATCCTTTTTAGTCTCAAGCATTTATAAAAAATGCATGCTACTCCTGTTTCTGTTTGTTCTCTTATATACTCTAGTTGTTGCCAGGTTACACATTTTGCTGCCTGAGAAGCATGTTTAAATCGGTTCCAATTCTCACAATGTAGAAATACACAGATCACCCACAGAGACTCTGAAACTAAGATGTAACCGTCTCGCCAGAGGATCTCACATTCAGCACTTTTGTTATTTTACAGTATCAACATCTTACAGAACTTTAAATTCCAGAACTTTGATCCCTGAATCGGAGAAGGGAGCAATGTTAGGAAGCAGAAGCTTTATAAACCCTGTTTGACTTCAGGGCTGCCCACATTCCAATAACTTTAGATTTATTACAGATTAGCATCATAACACGCTCTATTCTGGGTACCCAACTAAAAAAAAAACAGCAAAGAGGTAGAGCTGTAGACACTGGGCAAAGGCCAACTGAGTAATCGGAGGATTAAGTAGCCGGCAAACACATCAGACGCAAGGCTGATGAATGTGGAGAGAAGGGCTGTGGAGAATCACAGACTACAGCCGATCAATGGTGAGGTTATTTATGATGCCAGGGCGGGGAGCTGGGAGCCACATCCATTTTCCGCAGTCCATTTCTCTCTTTCGGTAGTGGTTCCTCATATCTGTGATTTAGACCCCATTGTAGGTTTGTAGGATGCCATTCTTCTTCCAGAAGGCATCTCGAAGACATCCTGAATAAGCTAGGCACTGTTTCTTGTGTTTTTGCTTGGGGAATGGACGCTTCTGTTTATACAAACACAAAGTGACATTAGCATTGGACATGCTCATTTAAAATAATCATACAAAGCAGCACGGCCAAACATTTTTAACGGAGCGTTAAGTGTTCTGTGAACATCATCTTGTACCTCCCATGCTGTGCGGCCTGCTGCCTATTACACGCCTTAAAAATGCATAACCGACGGGTACGCATAAAGAGAAAGCATCACTCCACTGCATTTGTGCCATCAGCGACAGAAGCCTCTTTAGAAACAGCCAATCTAATTACAGCTGCAAAATCATTCTACAACCATGAAATGGTTTGAGTGGGCGTGTCAGGTTGATGGTAGTAAAAAATATGGGTTATCTGTGATGACAGCGACAAACAAAAAATGGTCCTTATTCTAGATTTGCAAGACTTCTTTGGAATTCTTTGGTCCAAAATGTACCAAGTTTTTCTTCTACTGCCTATACTGGAAAAATTCTTATTAAAACATAAACATCTAAACATATTATAACAATCAATTTTAGTACTTTGAGAAATAAATACTTGCGGGAAAAAAGTGTAATGAATTAAAATAGTTTAGTTATGGCATTTAAAAAAGCAAGATAATTGGTCATATGATGTTGCTAAATTGAACATTATTTTTTAATATCAGTGTAATGCAATGTGCTTATGCGGTTAAAAATGTCCCTTTTATGCCTTTTTAAATATGATTTTTCGTGCAGTGTGTCATGTAGCTGTATGTGAACATAAACATCTGCAAAGTTGTGATGACGACAATGCACGATGAATAACATTTTTTGTCCATCATAAAAAAAGATTCGGCTCACAACCGCCTAAACGAGTTGGCAGCAATTTGAATCTTTCTCTGTTACGACCACACGTCACAAAGTAACATATTTGCACAATGTCTGCCCACGTTCTACGTTGCGAACAATTTGCCCACCCACAAACAGTATAATTTCCACGTGGATTACATCATGTCAAGAAGACACTGTATCCTGTGCTGTCATTCAGTTATGGCAATGGGCGTTTCGTTTTCCGACACACGCTGTACTAGTGTTGTCAAAAGACCCGGTACTTCGGTACCAAGTCGGTACTAAAAAATTTGAAATGTTACGGTACCAGGTTTTC
>JAUMHP010000078.1:6769861-6789995 GCA_032361065.1 Enteromius trimaculatus | reverse complement strand
AATATGTGTGTTAGAGAACAGATGTATGGTTAATGTTTGTATCTTTAGAATCGGTCCATCAGAAAAGCAGTTCTAGGATATGAAATATAGTTTTGCTGTTTGATTAAATAAAAGTCCTCTTATATAAAAGTGTTTTTGTGTTTTGCTTTGGTAATGAAATTGGTACCGAGAACCATGGATTTTCACTGTTATTGGTACCGAATACTGAAATTTTGGTACCGTGACAACACTACGCTGTACACGGTTTACTAATCATATAGGACTGCACCATCTGACCAATCACAGCAGTGAGGGCTCACAGGTAGGAGGGGTTTAGACAGACTGGTTCTTCAAACTGCTTCACATGAGTCGTTTACAAATCATCTAGAAATGGGGTAAAATTAAATCTATTTTTGGAGAAAACTTAAGTGATTTTTGACCTTGCATACATGTAAACCTGTTTTAAGAAACTCATAAAGCAATATTAGCAACCTGAAAAATGGCAAAAAAAAAATAAAAATAAATAAATAAATAAATAAATGGCATTATAGGGGTACTTTAATGTTCCCAAAACAATTTTTTTCCACATACTGTACATTATTGTGACTCCTTTAAGCCTCGCCTTCCTGAAACACATGGATATGCCAGCATTGACAAACTACTCTCCAGGTTCAGAAATCAGTTCTCCAAAATATGCACTGAAAACATCTGTATATTTGGGTTGAACTGTTCTGAAACAGTGTTGTAAATACAACTTAACCAATGATTTCTAGTTGTGTCCACTTTTGGAAGCACAAACTAAGCAGTTTTCACAATGAAACACAGCGTCTCCAGAACATGGCACCAGCAACAACACTACAGCGAGAATAACAGTTCCATTTTCTTTCTTTATGTCTTTGGGTGGTGTTATGACAATAAACTATTTGGGATCTATGCACTGCTTATCACACTCCAATGAGAAAGGAAAATGTAAAATCCCATCATATGAGCCCTTTAATAAAACGGTTTCTTAGTTTCTGACCATTATCTTAGAAGACAGCATAATAAGTCGTCTTGAGTAGCTGCTTTGAATGGCCAAAGGACCCCGCCTCCCAAGAGGCCGTATGACTGAGAGGTAAAGCAACAAGTTAAGTTTTATTTAGGGCAGTGTAATATGAACCTTATATACTACAAAATCCAGTGTTTCGTCTATCTTGATCAATGCTCAATGTTGAATGAAAGATGAAAACCCGATCGCTTGCTTCTTTGATCAGATAGCTTTGGTGCTGATTCCTGGCAGACCATCCTGCTGAAGTGTTTCCAGTTAAGAGTGCCATATGCATCAGACATTCAGCCAGCGGTCATTGGGCATGATGTCTGAGACAGAGTATAACTTATAAGGCAGTATTTGCACCTGAAATGCCACACACAATAATCTGAGTTACTGAAAAACATTGCATTTCTAACAAGAAATGTACTGCAAGAATAACTAACTAGATTTTATTTTGTACAGAAATAAAGGCAACAATTCAGCAGAGCAATATGAGGAGTGTTTGACACAGCTCATGTCTGGTCCTGATAGCAGCTGTTGGCTCTCAGCACTTAGCTGCCATTATCTCAGAGCTAGCTAATGTCATTAACATAGAAAATGGCCTCTTAATCACTCAGTTGATTCCATGGCTTCTGTGCATGTCATCATTTAAATAATAATCTTCACACCCAGGGTAAGTCATCACTCAATCACCAGAGACAACATCTATACAACCTGACAAACAGTCTGTTATAGATAAGACAAAAGAAAAACAAGAGCCACAGATGGGAATATTTACCCAGACAAACAAAGTGAAAAACATACCAATTCATTTTGGACAAGAGTGAATATTTTTTGTAAATCTTACAAAAAAAAATAATATGATGCTTCAAGATGCATTGTGCCAAAATTTAAAAATGTTTAGTCGCGGGTCTGGATGATAAAGGGATGAGTTTAGGGCTGGAATGATTCCTCGAATAACTTAAATACAAAAAAATGCCTTGAAGAACCATTTTGTGCATTTCCTTCACTCCACAACAAATCGTTTCAATTCATCAGTATTGAGAAAAGAAATGTTAGGAGCAATAGCAAGCCTATATAAATGACAAGCCAAAACTAATTCATTTAGGCTAAAACAAAACTCTCATTCAGCAAAACATCTTTCCATATTCGCCATGTATTTGAATGTCAAAATAACTGATTATGCTATGTAAGGCTACTTCACCCGCATTTCAACATCCAGGGACGCCTGCAGGATTTCGTCCGAGGGTACACACTTCTATCAGATTTTTTGTTTGTTTGTGACATCATCATAGTTAATGTTTAAATAATTTAGCCTTCTCAAATCATGATAACTTGACTAAAATAAAATCTATAGATATAAAACAGTTCTAGCATATTACAATATTAGTTTAAATGTTTCAATAATTGTGCGCTGTTAGATGGATATCTAACAGAAGGTGAAGCATGCTCTGCAGGACACCAAAGTCAGAACTTGAATATTATTTCAATTACTTCTTTCAAACGAAATTCATTAATTAAACAAATTGAACAGATTAATTGTTCTATTTTATGAAAGTGCGCATAGCACGAGTTTCTATTCGGTGTAATATTAATCGACTTTGTTGTGAAAAGACTGATAAACTCAGAATCAATGGCATGGCTGGTTCAGTCAACAGAAACACAGGACACACAGCCCTATAATTTACTGCTGAAATAGGCAAATCTCAGGTCAGCGCTCATGGTATGCACAGTACAGCCGTACACCTGCAAGCGCCACGCAATCTCTTTTTACTTCTTACATTAGAAACAATTAGAAATTTACTTCAAACAATTAGAAACCTTTTAGTAATAATAATGAGGTCGCTTTCTGTCGTCTCTGTTCGTGCAGCACAAAAATGAACAAAAATTATCACAACAATTTTCCTGTTTGTTCTTGATTTATTATTGTATAATCTTGTGGAATTGCTGCAGGTGCTTGATGTCATAATTACATGATATGACCATGTGAATACTGTTGTTTGCTAGTTTTTGTGCAATGAATCTGTGGAAAACAATTTATTATTTTTAACACATTTTAGTCTAGTCTTTTCTAATTTAATTCCCATTTAAAATAATCTTGTTGGTTTACGGCTAATAATTGGTGAATGAGCTGTGATTGTCGGTTAGGAGAAATAACAGAAATGAATATCCCTAAAAGAAGTAATGGAATATAATGACAGTATTTTCCTGTGCAATGAAGCTATTGCTTTTGTGCATTTATATAACATTAATAGGACTGTTGTCAAAAGTACAGAGTATGGTACCAGTTGGTACAGCAATTTAAAAATGGCTATTTCCAGCCAATATTTGAGCAGATTCATAAACACCGCTTAACAGGCAATGATCATTTCAATGATTACATTTTTAAAACTGCAGAACCGAAGTCGGTACTTTTGACGACATTAATTTCGTCACACCTAAAAACCATATAGTTACATTTTTACCACGGTATTGAGGTGCTGCTTGTGTGGTTTTAACTGTGGTTATCATGATCTAAAATGTATGCTACTTCGGATTATCAACAGTTAATTTTAACGAAACATTCAGAGTAATTTAATTTAATCATATTAAAATATTTTTGTGTATGTTTGTGTACATGTAGCGCCTTTGGCATCCCCTGTTCGAATCCTGACTCTAGAACCTTTCAAGATCCCGCCCCCCTCTTTCTCTCACACTTTGCTTCCTGTGAGATCTGTCCTGTGATAATAAAGGCTAAAAATGCTAAAAATAAAAAAAAAGAAAAGAAAACAAGTTTGTTACAATTTTAACTCCGGTTACTTATTGTTCTATTAAGATATTTATTTTGTTAAGGAAAAAAGCATTCAACATTTTTTGTTAAGTTCTGACCATAAAGAGTAGTTTAAAACCACAATTAATGGCCTGTTCACAATTCACTTTCACTTAGGAACAGATATCTGCCTTTAAACATGAAAGAAATAATGATTTTTAATTTATTGTGATAATTAGCGATATCGACTAATATTTAATAAATAATAATAATCCATTTTTGGGCCATATCACTCAACCCTATTTAGTCCACATTAATTTTTATTTCAAAAAGAACAATTCTGACACTCTTCTAAATATAATCTTTTGTGTTTCACAGAAAAGGTATAGGAGGTTTGGATTGAGTACATGTCAAGGAGAAAAAAATTAATTTCATATTGCATAAAACACTGAATTTAAAACACTACAAAAAACTATATTCACAATGGTGCAGCAAAGAAGCCTAGGGGAAAGATAATCCTTCTTACACATCTTCATAGAGATCCCAATGAATATTCAATGCAACTCTCAAATCTAGAACAGTCTGGCCATATCCTAAAAACACTCATTTTAGCATGAATCCAGGCATATGTGTGGGCAGCTCAACTTTGTAGCATCTTTTCTGTACAGTCTGTAATTCTGAGTCATTCTGGCTTATTCAGTGGACATCATTTTAAAAGTGCATGTGTGACCTATTTACATTTCATCTATAAGCCAATACAAAAAATTATATTTTTATATATATAAAATATAATTCATATATAATTATTAGTATTAGTATTATTATTAAGATGTGCTAATAACAAAAATAAACATTACCCTCACTCAAAATTTAGGGTCCCAATATCCTGTTTAAGATTCATTTCCTGTTTACACATGCAGTGGAATTTGGTTTGAGAGATTTTTGGCAGGAGCTGCTGGAATTAACAGCAGGAGACAACAGCAGCCGAGGGAAAGACTTCACAATAGGCTGGGCGGACCTGAGACACCTCTCAGCAGTGCAGGTTTATCTTCTCTCTACGTGACAACAACAAACAAATCTCTTCTAAAAAACTGCCAAAACAAAAACTATCATCTCTCCTCCGCTCATTTGTATTAAGGCACAGTGTAATATAATTAACCCCCGATAAATCTTTGACATTCTTCAGTAATAACAAACAAATCCGACGAGTCTGGACTAAAGCCACATGCTGCAGCTGAAAGTGCTTGACGTTGGAAAGAAAACGAGTGTAGGAGAGAGAGAAGGCTTTGTCAGGGGGATATGGAAGAGAGGAGCATGAGCTAGCAGGATCAAAAAGGAGCTCCCTATCACTGATCTCACTTGAGAAAGGCAGGAGGTGGGAGAGAGAGTCAGGATCACAGTCTCGCTTTGGCTTCTGCTCACCGGATGCGCTCGTGCTTTCATCAGAAGGCAGCAGATCCAGCCAGGGGCTGGTTAGGAGGATCAGAGCTGCAGTCACACATACAGACCCAGACAGAGAGCCTGGAGCCCGAGAGGAGAGTGTTTTGCTCTTCTAACACTGAAGCTCAATTAGGACAAGCAGCCAGACTAAAAGAGAATGTTTTAATGTGAAAGTTTGTGATGGTAGGGTTGGAAATGCTAATGATTCAAAGCCCGTAGGAGACGTAATGTTGATCTGAAGAGCAAATCCTTTAGTTGTGATCCTACAACAGAGACGACAGACCACAGCACATGTTGGATCCAATCACAATGACATACCTAAAATAGACACCCCACCCTGCCAAAAAAGGAAAACATGCAACATGGTATCAAAACACATGAAGTCAAAGTGAGATAAGAGGAATAATTTAGACTTGGTAAAGTGGATCGGTGTTGATCTTACGATGACTCTGAGGGCACATGCGTGCCGGGTAAGTCTAAGTCCAAGGGATTGTGCTTTGAGATGGTGCGTGTGAATTTATCTGCAATGAGCAGTCACAGTCACTAGACGGACAGAGCCCGCAGCACACTGACGTGCCTTTAAAGAAGAAAGAGGAAGGGCATGGGGGGGGGGGGGGGGAAGAAAAAGATGTCACTCTAGATTTAGCCTAGTTTCCAACATGCCCATTAATTTCAAAGCAGATGGTAAAAAAAGAAGAGAGAAGGAAAAAAGCTTTGCCTAAGCCTGAGTAAGCCAGATCTGAGCGCCAAACAAGCAAACCCAAGCTTTAGATGAAAAGAGAGAAAAAATGTGATCAGTGCTGAATGGATTTTAGTTCTGCTGATACAATTTAAGATAAAACATTTTATGATGACCACAAGCAAGGTTACATTGTTACTGGTCAGCGGAGAATACATGTTACCGTAACAAGTTTGATTACAGGGAATGGAGGTCTACTGGAGGAACCTTACAGGCCAGAAAGGAAAAGAAAGGGAAGAGTAAGAGGATGACAAGGGGAAAATAGGAGAATATTGGCACACTTACACCAGCTCAAACATGCCAAGTGTGCTCCCCTGCTACTATGAGGTAAGATATAAAGAAAGAAATTTCAGGCCATCTACACACCCTATAACTCGTAACAGCAGACAGGTTTTCAACATCCGCTGAGCGCTTCGACTTTATGCCTTTTGTCATTGCCTAAATTCAGCTTTATGCCACAACTTCCAAAGGGATTGTTGGGAATGATCCTAATGAGACAAAATGCTGAACAAATCAGCAAACAAGCCTTTCAAGTTTTGGCCAATTTGAAGGAAACAGGTTTCTTACACAGTGGGGTACTTGAAGGGTTAATTCATCCAAAAATGAAAAATCTGTCATCATTTAATCTCCCGTTCATCCAAAACTGTGTGACTGTCTTTCTTCTGTGGAAAACAAAGGAGGACATTTGGCAGAATGTTCAGACAGTTTTTAATACAATGAAAGCAAATGGATAATGACACTATCAAGCTCCAAAAGTGACATAACCAACAAAAGGGTGTTATATTTAAAGTCTTCTGAAGCCAAACAATAAAGAGAGGAGCAGACCAAAATTTAGGCAGAGTATATTTGCTGAAAACCCCACCTCCCCACCATAACTGCCATCTCATTCCCACTTCAGCCTGTTCCTATCTTGATATGTTCACAGCACCATTCTGGCGACATCATTAAATTCGGTGTTAGGTTCTGGTCATGTGGTGATAAATAAAGGTTCTATTATACTAAAATTCATCTGGTGTGACAAAAGACTTGACTGTGCAAGTGATTCGCAAAGTAGGATAACAGTGTGCCCCTGTTCTTTCCTCTCAAATCCATCACAAACTCTTAGGGGCAAGGGAGCATGTCCTTTATTTGGAACATAACTAGAAATGTAACACTATTTAAACATGTTTTATCTTGTAGTCATAACACGCTGGTGTGCAACCTAATGAAACTTTTTATCAATATGAACAAAGAGCGTATGAGCAAATGCCTCTGTTTATTATCTCCAATCACTACTGCAGAGCAATTCAAAGCCCTGATCTTTAAATATGTACATAAATAAGCTCATGCCTGTGAGATGTTGCATATCCTGTTCATATTTCCACCTACACTTTGAAATTTGAACAAAGAGGACATTAAGAATCCCAACAATCCACAGACCTCTTCCTATATTATTCCAGCCTGAACTTGTGGAGATTCCTCCAACAAAGCAAACACATGCCGCCGCCAATAAAATCACTGCATGGTGCAGCGTTATCCAGAGTCTAGGATGATCTAATCTCTTATACCTCTATATCCATTTTCTTTGGGTCGCAGCCATTACTCAACCTTCAGGATTGACAATAAACTATAAAGGATTCACGCCCTGAGGTATTCCTATTGCAAGGAAACCCCATCCATTTAAGACCAAACAATATAGCTGACAGCAAATACAGTTTTGTTTCCCTTTAAATTATAAAAAAAAAAAAGGTTTCTCTCCCTGCCATCTAGCAAGTGAAAGGAACTGGAATCGCTCATCATATAATTGACCTGTTTTATTGCAGTGTATGTGGGAATGCCCCTGGAGAGCCTATAAATACTCTGGGCTGAGTTGGAAAACTCACCTCCACTGGTTTGCGGTCTTTCCTCTGAGGCGAAATATAAATACGAGCAGTGTGATATTTATCTGCATTTTGCATGACTCACAAAACACCTGATGATTTACCACATGTCACCAAGGTAATAAGACACTGCTCTCTAAGCCTTTATCAAACAAAGGGCTGGGATTTTTTATGCCTGTCCCCATCTGATGACATCATCTGAGCCTAGCACAAAACAAGTCACAAAGGGAGGGTTTTTTTATTGTAGCATTTTTATATAATTTATCTTTACACTGAGACAATAAAAATAGCTCTATTTCCTACTCAGAACAAATTGTGCAGCGTTTTCATACTTTCCTTCGCTTTCATGCAAGAGAAAAGATCAGGCTGAAGACAAACAGTCTAAAACTGGCACCTTGCTGACTTGTGGTAATATTAGCACCAAAAGTCCATCAAATGGAACTATTCCACAAGCTCCTGGCAAACTCTTTATCCAACAACCAATCGACACCTTGCACTGCTTACTCAAATCTTAACGCTACGCACACTTGAAACAGGTCCGTATGGGATTCAACTCAAATCCACGGCATGGCTAGGTGACAACCCCTCTGAAGTGTCCTGACATTTACAGGACATGAATAATACAGTGAGTGACTTTCAGCAAAGCTGTATACCATTTCAAAGGCTATCCAAGTGACTTTTTGCTGGTCTGCATTTCAAAGAGACATGAGCGGCAGCAGAGGCTGTATTATAGAGGCATTAATATAGAGAGATAATTATGTGGACTCTGCTGCAAGCAGAATGCCCATCAATCCATCCGTCTGTCTGTACATCAATCAATTCGTAGAGGTGCCGTATGTGAACACACTAGAAGAACATATTTCCTTCCATTAGAGAAAAACCTGCAATAATAACACTGATTTTATGGCCTTGTGTGGGATTGAATTATAAATATATTCAATGTTAACATTAGTAATTGTAATAATGCAGTAAAATTAGTTCTTTAAATGACTGAACAACATGTTTTGCAGAGCTAAGACTAAATGAGAAGCAAAAACATTTGCCTCACAGTCTGTGCAGTCAGCTGGGGTCAGAAATAATGTGGTTACATGCAAGTATAAAGACACAGACAACAAATACTTGACATAACTATCTAATTAGAGTCTGACAAGTAGAAAACATTCCTCTCAATCTATTTATTACTCATAGTGATCTGAATAATCACACAAAGGCACCCTACTGTTATATAACATATTAACCATCCAAAAAGCTGCAATCAGGAGCAGAACGGGAAGGCTTCTATCATTAAATATAATTTCCCACCCATATCTATGCTTCCCATGAGCATAGGGGGAAGATATTTGATGCAGCAGTCAGTTATTGTTGGGTTTTTGGCATCTGAGCATGCTTCATTTACCGTCCAATAACAGATAGTTAAGCTCTTATTGTACTGGTTAATTAAGTACATTTTTCTAGATTAATTGCTATTCGTGTGGCAAGCCAAAGAAAAATGAAAAGGGGGGTGGTAAACACTAAATCTCACTGTAACTATTCATCATCATCACTCATGCCGGGGAATATTGCACTAATGAGGCAGGGAGGGAACATGCTGGGATCTGAAGGAGACGATGGCTGATGTGCAACACTACGGGAAAAGGAAATGGGAAATTTTGTGTATTCCAGTGCTGACATTCCAGGTTGCATCCCAAAGTGTACAGTTCAATTAGCATTTTAGAAGCATGTGTTCAGGAGGTTGCGTTGTGGTTTTCTCATTAGAGTCGTGCGAGGTTCAGTGCCTGCTGAGTGAAGCTTTGTGAATAAAAAAGTAATGTGTGGGAGAACAGCCTAGACTTTGAAAAAAGAAAAATCGATTCTGTATCCTGTACTGATGTATTGACTGGCAGGCGGAGGGTGAAGGAGTGAGTGAAAGAAAGAATGAAATCTAGTGACAGCTATCACAAGACGAGCAAGGAGAGGAGAGTGAATGCACTGGCTTGTGCTTTGTCACACTTAATATTCATTTCAGCTTATCACAGTGTTAAACCGATAGCAGTCCAGAGTAGTCAATGTGTCCATGGGAAACATGCAGACAGTACGGAGCGGATAACTAAAATATTAGCTCTGCAACCATGAAGTTGAAAGGCACAGCCATTTAAGCATTAAGGAGACATTGAGTACACTTTAAAACTTGGCCATTTTAATCTTTAATAAGTGAAAATCTGCAGCGTGAGCCGTGAGGTTTATGTAGGTCGCAAATGAGATCTCATCATTTTTGCCATTAATACGGCAGTTTGACAGAAAAACACTCTCCTAGGTAGATGATAAATTAGGCTACAAGTAAAAAAAGAATAAATAGAACCTTGTACTGTATGTCACTGCCGAAAAAACAAAGCCCTTCTGTCTAAACATGAGTAAGTTCAAGTAACATACGGAAAAAAATACAATGCAAAGTTTACTTGAAAAGCTACCCAAGATATTTATATTTGTAAAGTTCAGTAATGTACAGTTATAAGCTTCACAGACAGCAGGTTTGGGAGTCGTTTACAGTTGCTGTGGGTTGCAAGCAGAGCACGATAACAATATGTGCTTTCCTCCTCCTCTGAGCTCACGTATCTGACTGGTGGCAGCGCTTTACAAACAGTTTGAGACTTATCAGCTCAAGTTATCAGTCCGTCACACTGCGCTGGGAAGATAAATCTAGGCAATTAAAATTTAAATTGCTGTGTGCATGGCCGTGACACTCTCACAATTTTTAACCTCCTCTCTCTCCTTTCCTTTCCCATCGCTCTCTCTTTCAGATAGTCTGGTTTCTAATGCAGGTATCTATATGTGTAAAGCGTGGGAGGAAATGAGTCACTGTGGTCAAACAAAGAGCCCCATCAGTCCCACAACAGCCCCTGCCTTACGAACGTGTCAGAGCACTAACAGAAAGGTGACAAGGCCCTCAGTTCTGGCGTTAAATTAAGTTGTTTTCTTCAGACACATTTAAAAAAAAAATCTTACTGTCTATTAGTAGCTTAAAACCCTTGACAGAAATATTACGGATAACTTTAATAAGCTCTTAGAACGTTCCAAATCCTCCCAGCAGGAGGGCAATGACTCAACTGCACCCACTCTAAGGTTTGAGTCAGCATTAAACACATGCTAGCAAAGTGCTTTCACAATCAACGGCGAGTCTTAAACACACCAGGAATTAAATGCAAAAGTAACAGAGGAGAGGCTAACCACCAGACCACTTAATTATTCAACCAACAATTAAAGGATCGTTTTAAACACAGCTGGAATGTTCTGCTTGGAATCTGATATCAATAACTCACCCAAAGACTCTAGGACTAGAGCCAGTCACTTCATGATCAATAGTCCATTGATTGACTCTAGAAGTAGTATTTTGAGTCGTTTCAGGCCTAAACTTGTTTTTTTGCAGACTCAACTTACTTTTTACCCTACCCTGGTCATTAAACACACATTACACTTGCTTCTCATCCAATATTGATGCCTGGGAGAATACTACAGCACACCGGCAGGGTACAAAGAGTGCAAGAGATTCTTCTGAAGGCCAGCCATCTGAGGGAGGTTGAGCGAGTCAAGTTTGCTCTAAAAACTTCTATCAGCGTTTCTCTAAACCTTTACGGCATCTATCTTATTTAGACCGGGAATGTTATTTTACAGCAGCAAATGCAACATGTAGTTTTGCTTCACGGGTGCATTACCATGCAATATATTTTGGATTTAGAAACTGATGTGTGACATGCACAGTAATAGGACGTGTTTAAATTTTGACAGACTGCAGACTGGGGAGTATGTGCATAGGTAAAACAGGGCTTTTCAAACCGCACTACATACCAAGCTAATCAAGCTTTTTTTAGACCAATGGTAAGAATGCACACTAGCTGCATTTGAATCCATAAAAATAAAGCTTAGCTGACACAAGTTTGAGCTTATTCACGACAACAAAGATTTACACAAAAGAGGTCAGTCAGCAATGTAACACTAGTTTTAAACACATAGCCTAGAGGCCATATTAGCGAAACCCTGCATTTTAATGTCACCTAGCCCCATATATACTCCTATTATCAAAGCCACACTAACTAAAATGTGTTCAACTGTTTTTGATGGAATTCAATGTTACACAAGCATGTCTTATTTATGTGTGACCCACATGCAACAGTTCATATGACAGCTTATCTTGTCTAAAGTCAATAGTGTTTACAGTCATTAATCGCAAAGCAATTAATACGCAGAGCTAAACCTGCAGCAAGGATCCGGAACTAAAGATCAGCATGGGAAGCAGAACACAACATAACCACTAACAATGTGCAGAACTAAGTGTCTGAATCTGTTGGGGGGGAAGTGAGAAGCAATTCTATAGGTTTTTAAATAATAGCTTCTCCATGTGGCAGCCGAGCATGACTGAAGACTTTATTCTGAACTGATCTCTGACGTAAATCCAAATCTTAAACACTATTACGGTGTCAAATCAGTAACAAGCAGCAATGTCCTATACATCCGTTGCTTTATACCACACCCAGAGGGGCAGTCTGGTTCTTTCCCTCAGAGACCTACATCAATACAAGGCATTGATGAGATTAAAAATGGCAGGGGGAGGGGTTTTCTGTTTAATCCTAAACTGCCAACAGATTTCCCCCATCCCAAGAGTCCTTTGTGACGGCCTTTGTAACTAAGAAACTTTAACTGCACCACACTTACATCATGTTAATAGTAAATGCAGAATAGGATATGACCAAAGACTGCTCACCTAAGCACTTCACCAGCAAACACAGGTCCAAACCGCCAAGTAGAACTATTCATCAAACCACTGCAGAATAAGCTATGCTAGTCTAAAGTTGCATGCAAATGCCATATAAGACAGAGACAATAGGCCTTAATAGAGAGGAAATGGAAGCAGTAATGGATTCTGAATAATGCTTACCGATCGGGCTTCCATCTTAGCGCCGCAAAAAACAATAAGCTTTTCCAGCAATGGGTAACTGTATCACTGTATTAATCTGCTAATATGCTGTGTGTGTGTGTGTGTGTGTGTGAAACCATGTCCAGTACATGAGACAACATTCAGAATGCATGTCAGCAAAAGATAACATATTTAGATTTGAAATACGAACATGTTACAAGGTGTGAAAATGACATTTAATAGAATTTTTCTAAATAGAGAAACAGCGCTTTCAGTTGGCTGTAACGCAGACTTGTCATTAATAACAACATAATTCATGTGTAAAAATGCTACTTTGTTAGTCAGACGCAGGCAGTAGGCTGAATAAGACAAAACAGTAATAAAGCCAAAACCGATGCATATTAATGTTATTAGACAATGTCACCAATATAAATCAGAATTTAAGAAGCATAGTGAGAGTGATTCCGGTTAACAGAGCATTAATGGGTCATGTTTACCATTTACACTTGTTTTATATATAACAAAAGAAAATGTAATGTTAAAAGCTTTATTGGGTATTAATCTGTATGTGACAGCTCAGAGTAGAACAGATGTGAAGTGTCAAAACCCGTCTGAATGCAATGACATCATGCATATGCAAATGACATCACCTGCCAACACAAATCCCACAAAAAATTGTGGTTATCACTGAGCACATCTTGCAACAACACTCATTTTGTAACAGGACATAAAACACAGAAATGCTCACTATCCAGTGAGTCATCCTTACTGTAAAGAGCCTCCTTATTGCCCTTCAAAAGATGCTCTGAAAATGCTTAAAGGTCATACACTGACAGATAATTTTTAATGCAGAGGTACAGGGACAGATTAGGATTGTCTATAAGGATGGCGTTCTCCAGTTAGAGCACAGATTAAAAACAGAACAACAAGAAAAAAGTAACTTCCCCTGTATTAAATAGAATAAACCTCCTTAACATCCTGTATTTCATGCAGAATGTAGACACATGAATTCTTGGCAATCATCCCAATCAGTGCACTTCCTTCCCTCCCAGTGGACTCAAATCTTCTATTGGGCTCAGCTGTTAGTTCTTTGCAACAACTGCCCTAAACCAGAGTCCTGCTGTCCACTGTTCTCCGCCCTGCCTTCCCCCACCAATTTCCTTCTCTCCATATCTCTGAGTATTTTTAGCCTTAAATTAGGAGTGCTGGACCATTAACAGGACCTGGTGCAAGGCTTTCCGTATCCATTAAAGTCTGAGCCGGCAGTGAAGAGAGAGGGGAAAGCGCTAACAGTCAGTTCCGCAAAAGCCAGGGATTGTGGGGATCCATAATTTATTGTGCTTAATAGAATATATAAGCTAATATAAAAGTTAGAGATCCGAGCCACCATGGCAGTCGGTGGCAAATTATTTGGTTCATAATGAGGGAGAAACTGTTGAGAAGAGCAAGGAATAGCCACCTTTCCTCTCGTTATTAGCCATGGTCCTCAATTCCACTGCCTCAGAGCATTTATAAGTCTGTGAAGAACAGTTAGGCTTTCTAAATGTGTTTTAAAGCTCAGTCATCGTGAGTCAGGAATGAGGGCCTGGCTTGTTAGGCAAGATTTAAGAAATTAGATTTTTGTAGGGAAGGGACTGCATCACAGTAAGAGAAACAGACTTCACATAAGCTGTTGTCTTGGAAAGGATGCAGAGAAATCATGCAATGCAAAACCTCCCAGCCTAAACATACCAGAGTACCACTCTGAGCTCTCTGTCTGAGCAAAAGTATTTGACAACATAGAGACATAGACAGTTCGATCTGGGTCAATTTGACATAATTTCTCATTCTTTGAAAGCAAATCATTCAAGCTGGAAGCAGTGCTTTGTGCTGAATCATCGCCAACTCATAAATAATGTATTAGATATTTTTAGGGTCTTATGTTCAACAACCCATCCGCCAAACTGACAGTTCCCGATCAATCCCTCACCATAATTACTGTATGATCAGCCTCCTAACATTCCTCCCCTTTAGCAGCAACCAATCAAAATTCTCTGTATAGAGGCCATCAGTCATTACTAGACAACCAACCAAAACGGTCTCAGCATGGCAAGTTGAAAGTTAGTGAAATTACTTATTCTACTTCATCTAAAGGATTACTCTATATGGTGTACAGCCATGAAAATCTTTCTATGCCAAAAAGATAAACTTATCTAAGATCAAACAATTTGCATATCCAATGCAACATGAACAATATGTGACAAGAGATCCTGTGTGTACCAACATCTACAGCAACACAAGAGCTATTGGTGAACATTGAAGCACAGCTCATGTCAAAGATCCTTAAGGGTTAATAAGCTTAAAAGAACATGACTTTACCTTGCACTTTAATAATATAACTGTAAATCTCCAAGGACCTATGCACATGTAGCATAGTTTTAAATTAGATGAGGATGGTGATGATAAAGAGTAAGAGTCCGTCTGCTCTGGCTTCACTGGATGTACGGAGGCTGTTTTAATGCTTGTTTTCTTGTGGGCCTCCAGCACTAATCTAATAAGGCTCTTTGCTGCTTAACATGGTTTTTAATGACTGGAAAACACACAAAACAATGAACAAGACAAAGCACTGATGCTTCCTGAGGGATACATAGACTAACAGATGGGTTTAATACTCACCAAATGAAAACCTCAATCCCTTGTGCAAATGCAAACAGACCTGTGTGCGCGGTCAAAACACTAGCTAATCAGAGTTCCTTTAAATGCAAGATGAGTGATAATGATTTAGTTTACTTGAATCTAAATACATACTAAAGTACCAATCTGAGCTTTTAAGCATCATTTAATCTCATATTTGATCAAACTAGGGGTGGCACGGTTCATGAAAAAAAAACGAACCGTTCGGTACGCTTGTTTCGGTTCGGTACATGTATGCGTCGCACGGTTCGGCAGTTCATGACATGCGCAATGTAGCCTCGTGCCCCGTATGTGACTTCAGTGTGTCCATTTCAGTGTGTCCATTTCGCGCGAAGGAATTGAGGTGTCTACGGTGTGGAGAGAGTGCTGCAGGTCACAATACTATACGTGTAGAAATGTTCTGGTTGGCTCGGTCACATCAGCGCGAATGTACGCACAGAGCCGACCAGAACCTGAGCATTCTTTCTAAATAAACCGTCGGGCTCGGTTCGGGGATCCTCTAATAGGTAACATGAAATCCAAAATATTCCCACACGCCAGATTTATACGACGCTGGCGCATCCTCCGGGCAGCCTTCCTTTTCTCTCCCACTTGCCTTTTCTACACGTATAGTATTGTGACCTCCAGCACTCTCTCCACACCGTAGACACCTCAATTCCTTCACGCGAAATGGAAACACACTGATGTCACATACGGGGCACGAGGCTACATTGCGAAAAAATAACAAGAACCGTACCGAACCGAAAACCGTGACCCTAAAACCGCAATACGAACCGAACCTTGGGTTTTGTGAACCGTGCCACCCCTAAATCAAACCATACTTTCTTGTTCTTTTTCATTTCAGTAATTCTTTTTTCTTTCTTTTTTTCAAGTCTCACTTCTCTACCTGAGCAAGCCACATATTAGCATGGGAAATTGTAATTAGCCTACACTTTCACTTCTGGGTTCTTCCCAACACCTTAACAATGAGACTTTTGTTAAACCTGAGGGATGTTTGTCTGGCAGGTGTATAAGCACATGTCAGTGCTCAATAATGGGGACAGAGGCATGTGCTGCTGTGATGATTTTTGGCTCAATGAATTATTCATAAGGTTGTGCCACAAAGTGAAGAGCAAAGTCATGTAAACCTGTTTGTTCTTCCCCTGGCTGTCTCTCTTACTCACTCATTTACTCACTCACAGAAAACTCTGGACTCTTAGTCAAACTAAGATAACTTTCTGCGATTAATAAACCAGGTGTGTTTAAAACAGAGTTGTCTTCAGGGAATTTGATTCACTGTGATCACATGCTGCAGGTCGGTCTTAAAATCTAACAAGCTGACTGGAAGGAGCTAACTTTGACAAAGTAACTTAAAGGAACATCAGAGATTGTCTTGGGCCAGTTTATCAGCTCACAGGGAAACCAGGAGCCATACTTTCCAGCTTCCTATTAAATGCTTGAAACATTCATTTTAATTCTTCATTACCATTCTCCCCAAGGCCATGAAATGGAATAATGGCAGAAAAAAAAAAAAGAGTGAAAATATTTTTGTCTTCATCTTCTGTTTAGATAAGTTGTAATGTTTTAGATGTTTTCTCAAAAGAGCCCTGTGGACATTGTTCTAATTAGGAATTTCAAGGTAAAAACTGTACTAAAAGATATATTTTTCCCACCATTGTTTGTCTTTTTTATTCGAAGGAGATCCTGGATTACGTTCATTTCCATTAAAGTGTAACAAATTAACTTGCTTTTAAGCAGCACGCAGAAACAGATAAAATCCTGCAAATACCTTAAGCGTTCATTCAACAAAGTTAACAAGGACAACGTCTAAAAAAACACTTGCACATTAAGCTATTAAAGCTACTGGCACAAGCAAAGTTGTTTTCTTTCAAGTAAGGGCTTAATTTGATGTGCATTGCGATGCCTGATGAAAATTGTCTCAGCACATTTTTTTTTAAATAAGTATGCTGTCAAATGATCAGCATAAACATCTGTAAAAAACTGATGTTTCCACTCTTCTAGCTCACACTAATAAAGACTTTGGCACTAATGTGAAGTAATGCAATGCCCAGAAAGCTCTACAGACTTCGAATGCACCTCATTCCTGAAAAGTTCTCATTTTTGAAATACTTTGTTTGAATTGATTATGCTTTCAGCTATCAAGAAGTCTAGAACTCTCTGATTTGTTTAACACATTACTATAAAACAACAAAGAACTTGCACACATTTTGTCCTAAATCTGTGAAAACCTTGCAGGTTCAGTCTGACCTGGCAATGTCTAATTACTGAAAGTGCAAGTGAAAAGAGACAGGGGTGTCGGCAAGGTTTGGGGGTCAGGCATTTCTAACATCTGGATGTCAGCTTGCATTGAGTCTGTGTGTCTGAGTGGCCAGACAATATGCCCACTCCATTACATTAACTTGCCATGACACTGGGAGACAACCACAGCCCTGAAAATCCCACCGCCCTGCAGACAAAGCCGCCTGTATGGTATCAGGCATGCCTGCCTATACACAAAATAAAACACAAGACCATAATCAGTCAAAAAATGGCGTGCTAACAAAGAACACGCTGATTTAATGAACCGACAAGACTAATTCAAGCCTAGGGACTAGATTCATTCTAGCCATTAATAAGGGCATGCGCACAGTAGGGAAATGAACTCTTAATAGGAGGCCTCACTAGAGAGATATGCATCACAGGCCAAATGAATTTCATTAAACCAGGTGAGGAGGGATTTGAATATGGAGGCTTTTCATTTTTTTTCTCCTGGATATAAGCACAGGTGATGCTAAATGACCTGTAAAGGTTCTGTTGATTACAGACTAATTTAAGCAGCAAAAGTTAATCAAAATGCTCCTTTTTAAGCTCAAACAGGAAGTTTGTGTTAGATTTAAGGCCTAATTTTGGCTTTTGCATGGAAACAAAACAACAGTAAAGCGGTCAATAGTCCCACCTCATCATGGCATTTGTGCTTGACATTTAAACAAACACATCAAACATCGGTGAGATATGGCAATCGGCCCTGTGAAGCAGTGGCACAAAGTGACATTAGTGTTGGAGAATGTCGAATCCTCATTTCCATGTGCGCAATAACGTGCATACAAATGCAGGAAAATGTATTTGAATAAAGGGAAACCATCATATTACGCCACTGCTGATGACTCCCTGAGCTATGATGGATATGATTTTTATGTACTGTTAGGCAGCCACAATTGCACCATTCCAAAGCACAATGGAGTTGCCTATCAAAGCAGCTTTTAAGTCAACACAGGTTACAGGACAATGTAATTACTCTGCCTTATATGACCGCATTGTCTTTTTTGTACTGCTCAGAGAAATATTTAATCCAAGATGACATGCACAATGAGAGAAACACTGATTAAAACACTCATTAAAGTAGTAATGAAACATAATCAAATATGTACCGTTTTAGTCTATATACTTGCACATTCTTTTGCATATTAGACTCACAGAAACCTCAGAGGGCATTGTATGAAAGTAACTGATCACAATGTGGCGAATCATCAGGAGAGCTCTGCAGAAGTGATCTGGATGAGCTGAGCTATACAGGATAAGGGTGACGTATGTTGGTTTAGCCAAGTGTGTCTGTTTGTAATGCCATGCGGCAGCAGGCCTGAGTAAGGTCTAGCAGAAAGATGAAGCATTGGGAGGAAGATTAATGTGCCCAGGCTCCACAGTTCATCATCTCGGGAGTCTGTCTGGAAGTACTGGTCGGGCTAAATGCTATTCCAGACTCTAGCAACGCTCAATGGCCAAGGTCACAGAAGAAAAGATGATAGTGTGAAATCTGACCAGAACAGTGAAATGAAACCGGACGGAGGGACAAGGACAATCACATACAAACACAAATGTTTACATTCGCTCAACAGAACTAACGGATCAAGGTTGGGAAATCATATTAGTTCCCTTAGCAAAGCAGATTCACATGACATCGAAATAGTTAAGACAGGGCAAACAAAGCAACAAACGCTAAAAGGACAAACTCAAATGCTATATTTCGCTTAAAGTAGCCTACCGTATTTCCTAAAAACAACACGCACAGGAAGACACACAAATGGAGATGTTACAAGCAAATCAGTAGGCAGTATTTTCATTCAGCATTTGCAAAATTTGCATCCCAGTCAACTGATCAAAATTCCTTTCCGTTTATATGAACAACTCTGTGGTGTGAAAACATAAAAGCACACAAATCAAACACCTTAACTGTAATTCAGTCCAGCTGCAGAAAGAAAACAAGAGACCTATTATTTATATTATTTTATAGACTCTTTATGTGGGTGTCAAACTCTTCCTTTGGATAACAAGAGCTGAATTAGTAATGGGCGATATAAACGATATGCGATATAAACGATACAAAATTGGCCTACGATAGAGATTCTTATTCTATTGCGCTATCGCGATAATGCATGTTTGATGACACAATCTACTCGCGAAATTTAGAGCAACGAGCTGCAGCCTTCTGCAATGCATCATCTTGAATAAACATGGCTGAAAGCGTCAGTGAAACAGAGGAGCTCGTGAAAAAGAATGGTGCAACATCTGATATTTGGACGTGGTTTGGCTTTAAGCCGTCGGCTCGTTTCGGCACGCCACGGCTCAGTTCGGCTCGGTTTGCTCTTTCACTGCAGTTTAGTACCGCTTTAGAGTAGGCGGTATTATTCACGTCTCGTTATAGTTGCGCTGCCTCTACTGCCGTGTCGTAAACGCGCCACACACAAACACACAACAATGGAGTATTTTTCATTCCGCGTCACCCCATCAAGCTCTCGCTGGA
>JAUMHP010000078.1:6742980-6769761 GCA_032361065.1 Enteromius trimaculatus | reverse complement strand
GAAATATCGGAAATGTGTTTAAAAATCATATCACCGTTATTGAAAAAAATTCTATCGCGATATATATTGATATCGAAATATTTTCCAGCCCTAGTTCTGAGGCACAAAAAAACCCGATCATGAGCTGATCACCTAAATGCTTTGTGTGCTTCGCTCTGAAGAAAGAGCGCATGTTGCAGATGTTGAAAATAATTATTAAAGTAAAAGTTATTTATTCACTGTTGTAGTCATGTCCCACTGAGAGAAACCTCAATCATATTCTTGTTAACCAAAAAAAGCTTTAATAATCACAGCTTGGGTTGCAATGTTTCATTACTCACTAATTACTTACTGGCAAATCATAAGAAAAGTAGCATGTTATACCACAATTCGTTGAAGACTACATTTTACATTTCATTTTCTTTTACCTTTCTATTTTCATTTGTGCCTATCAAATTGATTAAAACAGAGAACTTTAAATGTATAGAATATAGCTAGATAATGTAAAAGTGAATTATCTAGTGCCCAGCTCTATTCTGAGCTCAGTTTAACAACAGATTGCCACTAATCCAGAATCTGTTCACAGGGAAGCAACAAGGGGAAGGGTGGAAACGATACACAACTTCCTGTTTGCATGATTAATGAGCTCGCCAGCTGGGGATAAGATCAATACACAGCAGCCTTTTACAGGACTCCCTAATGTTGCAGTTTCTACCTCTGCACGTCTCCTCCCGTTCCGAAGTCATTTATGAGATATGATCAATTCTGGTCAGTAATGGGATATTGGTTAGCTTTGTTTTGGTGGGGAAAATCAGTGCATCCTAAACAAGCACTGCAAAGGAACCAGGTCTCTAGAGACAATTGCAGCTCTGACGTTGTTGGTAGAGATAGTAGAAAATATTAAGATGCTTATCGCCATACCCACTGAGGGGGGCTGGCAGGAGGAAGTGCTCGGAGGAAGTGTGCTTGGAGAAGTAGGAGAATGTTTGCTTCTCCTCTCCACACCATACTGATGGTTATCATCATCACTCCAGTCAGAAGCTAAAATCAATTCCCAGCAAATACCACAGTAGGCTGCATAAAAACTAAAAAATATCTAAAAAAACGAGCACAAAAGAGAAATGTGGGAGTGTGAAAAAGACAAGTCTTTTGAGCATTGACAGCAACAGTTCTATGTCTTAAATAACCTGAGGCAGGAATCAAGAATGCTTAGGAGCTTGAGACTTCACCAGAAGATGAGACAATGAGAAAAGACAGTTTCCGAGAAGTATATACAGATGACTATGGTGTGTGAAGATGCTGCCTGTCAAAAAAAACAAACAAAAAAACAGCCATCTGTTGGTTGTGCCTTACCGCCCTTCTAAGCCTCTGGGCCTTGTGCACTCATGCCCAGCTCAGTGAGCTCTGAAAATCAGGACTGACTCCCCGGCTCATCAGTGTTAATATTCCACAACAAACTGCTCACAGATGGGGTCTCATTTACGAACATAAGCTCCCTGTACGCCTTTCTCTTAACTTCATATCTCGTTTTGTGAACAGAATGTCACTTGTGATGGAGTTGCAGTCACAAATCCCTGCAGGGACTCCATCTCCTCCTGGCTGTGTTGAGTCTGAAGGCCAGTGGATGATCTGGGCATTAAAATCAGAACTTATTTGCTGCAAGAGTTTAAAACATAATGCAACTGTTCATTCTCTCAATTATCATTTCTCTTCCCTAGGCCCCAATATTATAGCTATTAAGAATTACTCTTAAGATAACCCAATGCTTACATACAACATTGTTATGGAATTTTAGTACCGCAATATCACAACTGGCCCAACACAAAATAAATAAATCTTATGCAGACATCCTGTTGATTGCATGTCATGCTCTTGGATCTCCTCCCACTGTGCTCTTGGATATAAATTCCTCTGAAAGGTTTCATATATCCTGCGCTTTTCAATATGATCCGCCCTCTAAACAACAGCAATTTGGCCTAACAGATCTACCGCGAATAACAATAATATCCTCTCTCATGAGCTCAGGCAACAGGAGCTCAATCGACCAAGCTGAACCATAAAGTGGAGCCTGGACTCCTAAACATGTCTGGTCATGGTGTGAGGTCTTGCTTCATCTTTGTGAACTCACTGCTTTCTCTGTTGCTTAATAAAGGGTCTCCCTAAAGAATGAACAGGAACCAGCAGTGAGTAAACCTTTCCACACATTCCAACAGACCCGACGGATCACAAAAGCACACATGAAAGATGAATCCCTGGCAACTACAGACCAACACTGTATTTGTCTAACCTCCCGTCTTTTGTCTGCAAATAAAGTGAATTTGAGTATGCTGTAATTTAATTGAGTACTCTCATATTTCTGTCCCTTTTACAATCCTATTCACTTTCTATAATGCAGCTGGTCACAGCATAGAGCAGGAAGTGTCCCTAACAAGCTCTATTGATTAAATTACCTGTGCCCAGCTGCCAAGGGTCAAAGGTTAAAGAAAGGCCATGCTTATAGATTAAATTAACCTAGTGAGAGAAAGGCTGACCTCACATCACATCCACCTCTCAGCCTCAGAAAGGCTGGTACTGATACAGAAATTAGGAGCTTCCCTTCTGAAATGCTAGGCTCTTATCAGTCTAATACAGTTTTGTGAATTGAGTATCACACTTAAATGCCTCCAAATTAATTCTGACAAGCGGATGGTCTTTTCAGCATTCATTTTAGTGCTAACAGCAATGACGCCTGCCTCCAAACACTATCCATTCACAAATCGATTCACTTTCGTCTCAAGTTTAACCATCAAAGCCCATATTCTATATTATGAATGCATGAATATTGTGATGATTGTTTCTACTAGTGTATTTAATCTTCATACTGCTTTTTCAGTCTGTTTAAATAACCACTCAAATCCACAAAAAGTACCAGGATCCAGCACAAAGAGATCTTCAACACATGCCAGAGGCCAGGAAGTGTGGTCAATGTCTGAAAACAAAAGTAACTTGTATGAGACTGTGGCTGAAAGAGCAAACAAAAGTACGAGAAAGAGAGAAAGAGAGAGAGAGTGGGGGTGGTTCTGTGTAATAAATCAGAAAGAAATCTCCAAGATAAAACCCATTATCCGTGCCGCAGAAATACAAGAGTTATGAGAATGAACGCATCTAAAAACAGAGCTAAAATGAATAGGCTGTTAAAGGCAAATGGGGAGTACAATGAAATGCATAAAAAAGCTACAGTGAGCAATGACTCGTCTCTCTTTCTCTCTGCTCTGCGTACGTGCTGTAAGACAGGCTGCATTTTCTAAGAGGAAACAACAGACATTGCGAATTCCCCAAAGCCCTAAAGAGAGAGGGGCCTGACCTCACTGTTAAGACTGAAGTCCCAAGACAGTCCCCGGGCCGAGCCGGAGGTGATGGAAACTGAACACACAGGTATTGCATGCAAGTACACACACACACACATTCTCACTACTAGCAGCTGAATCATCTCTAAGGTATTAGTTGCTACCAACCACCTGAGGTAAATAAAAGTGGGGAAAAATATAAGAACAACGCAGACTTCAAAAATTCAAAACCCACCAAGCTATGTCTGTCAGACAGAGCCAGAGGAAATGAACTGCCCCTCTTTTTGAAACCTCAGATCAACCTTAACGCATTGTTAATGGCTATACTTTATCATTATCAACAGAATTAATTAACATTATAGTATTATTAACAAATAATACAGCCTAAATAGTATAATACAGTTAAATACACAATCCACATAATACATATGTGATGTTCCTTTTTAAATACTGCCCAATCATTTTAAAGTAATAATTTACTCCAAACTGACTATTGGGTTATTATTTAATCATCTTTATGTCATTCAAACCCAGATTCAAAAAAGGAGATATTCTTTACAGAGCTCTTTTCATACAGCGACTGTTTATAGAGATTATGCGCTGGCATTGAAGGCCAAACGGGGAGCTGGAGTGTCATAATTGAATGTGACATGCTATTTTGCAAGTTGAAGTTTGATTTGGATTTGACTAGGGTCTGTCTCTCACACAATTGCTTGTTCTAATTTGTAGCTCAACATCTATTTTTATAACAGTTTTTTCTGGGTTATTGCGGAAACAAACAAACCAAAAAAAAAGCTCATAGATGTTTGGAACAACATGAATGGTAACAACAACAACAACAAATATGACAGAATTTCTACTTTATTAAAATAACCTTTCAGTCGGACACCAGAACTCATCTTCTCAAAAAAACACAAGCACTGATTTGAAGAGCACGTGTTCCACTGACTCCCTTGTACTCCACAGACAAATAAAACATTCATGGACATGATGTAAGCAATTATTATCTGAGAGAGGAAAAGCATCTCTGTGTGGCTGATACCAACAGTATACTTGCATGTGGGCTTTGAGTTACTCGTTGTTACAGCATTCTTTGTACAATGCTGAAGCATTTGCCCACAAATTATTTTCAGAAAGACTTGTCTTGTTAACACCTGAGGCTGTACATCCTGACTTTACCGGTGTTGTAAATGACTGCCAATCAGCAGGCTCGAACACAAGAATGTGATTATTAAAAAAGGCCTACTGGACTAAAACAAGGTACATGTGAAGCATGCAGAACAGAAGCTTCAGTATCGATGAACATCCACCACAAACAGCCCACATAATCACTTCATCCTGATTTAATGGAGGTAGTAAATTAACAACCACTGTGTATCAAAGCACACAGTGACCTTTGCGGAGTATAAATCACAGCTTCCATTGTGCTGCCAGATCTCCCTTTCAACCAATTTGTCACAACGTAATACCACACAAAACCCTTCCATGCTGAGGAAGCTACTGTTGTAGGAGGATCAAAGGTCCCTATGACTGCCTCAGAAATAACAGCTAAAACAAAAGCCTGTAAGTGCTGGGTGAAACAGCTATACAGTCATATGACAACATCTGTACAGGTATAAATCACACCATGGTCGGTTAAAAAAGGCCATAAAACACTTTGTTTTTACTGCGCCTATATCTGGTCCAAGTTTGCTGTGAAATCATTTTGCATTTTCCCCATTTCACTGCATGCATCTTGCTCTTTTCAAATCAAAAACATGTTCTGTGTGAATGACCCCTTAGTGCAATTATCAAATCACAAAGGCTATAATTGAATTAAATAAATATAGGCCTATGTGCTCTATGTTTCAGAGTGAAACGCAGCACTGTGTTCATTTACACGCGATTAGCTCTTGATCTGGTGTTTTCAGTATGTCAGGTCAACTCACAGCAAATGCTACTCCCCTGCAAACATGTTTTAAGTTTGAGTCAAATATAGCCGTTCATCTTCCCAAATATTTTATGATTGAGTGTATGAGTGCTCATAAATAAAGGATCAAAATAATAAGTGAAAATATTGTAACATTGATATTTTATAAAAGAAAATAATAATAATTGTCATAATTTTTAGTATTAGCAGTAATAGTAGTAGTAGTGGTAGTATAATTCAGTTACAGACAATCACACAATTTTCAGCCGCACTACAAACTACAGACAAGCATCATAAAGCAGAAGTTAAAGAAGAAAAAAAATTATTAAATCATTTACAATATGAGGTTTCAAATAGTTTTAAAACAAGCAGAACTTGTTATACTGCATGACATGTCACATTTCCTGTCATATTGCATGTCAGGAGCATGCCAAACATTCAAAAGTACTTGTCAACTACGCATAAATCTGCAAAGCACTGCAATAATTCTTCTTATTTACGTGTTTTTAAGAGTGTATAATGCAGATTTAATGCAGTTATGTAGACTACATAAGGGTTTAATTCGACACTGACAAGACGTGCAGTCACACGTGTTTAAACCCTCTCAAAACAGTCAGCACTTACAAATGGATACATCATGCTTCTCAGCCACGTCATATTTACGGGTAGGAACTGCCTTTGCCACAAATTCCTTCACAAAGAGCACTGGCTGAAAGCCACATTCCTGAAACCCACAAAGAACTTGCTGCTTTTCCTGGTTTATGTTTACAGAGATAAGAGCCTTAGCCCTTTCTTTACACTCACCTTTAGACCCTGCACAACCTCATATACTTACTTTCAGATGATCAGGCTTATACAAACTATGCAGCAGGCACAGTAACACAAAATGATGTATACATACATGCTTAGGGAAGTTAAAAAGACACCTGTGTGCTTTGCATTCAGCTGCTTGATGTTTGTGAGACCCTATAAGCTTCCAGGGGAAAGATTTCAACATCTTGCACAATGAGAACGTCTCTATAAAACATCAAAAGGTTTAGATCAGATAACACTTTCGATTAATCGATTATGACAGTTCTATTTGTAAGTGCTCAGCCATTAATGCTCGACAACGACCCCTGTTGATACGGATCGGAGTGGCAACCTATTAGTACAACACTGCACAATCTCCGGCCGTCAGTGCCATCGTCAATCATTCCTGCATATGTGACAAGCCTTAAAATACAAACATTAAAAGCACAGTCGTGAACATTAACTCACCTGTGACATCTGAGGCCGGAAGTTGATCTGCTTTAGGTCCACGGATCCAGGAGACAGATTGTGCAGCATCTGGCACAGGAGCACCCCATCTCTGAGCGCCTGGGCCAGGTCAAACACCACCGCTGAAGGCCAAACGACCCGGTGGTTGGGGGGCAAAACCTTACAGTCTATCAACCAGCGGCCGCACTGTCTCCACTCCTCCATATTGACAGAAATGATGCAGAATACTGGCAAAAATGCAACGATGTGTCTGGCAGCCTACCGCACGTACCAGAAAAAAATGCTGATGTCAAATTATCCCAGTTCCTCTTTAGTCCAAAGGGCACTGAAGTGCCTAAGGTCGACTGCGTGAGAGCGATCTTCACAAAGATATACACTTAATAACTTTTTTACTGAATTAAATCCAGCTATCCACTACAGAGCTATACAGGACTTTGTATAACGAAATAATCCAATTACTAAGTTAAATTAAATGAGAACTCAGGCATATCGTGCACTATGGTATTAAAATATTATTTAAATGTGTTTCCCCTCAGAGAATCAGATGAGTTTCCTCTTCTTCATCATGGACTGACATATTTGGCTCTGTTAACGCGTCCTGTCACAGCAAAAAATGTGTCTCTCAGGACTACAATAGATTAGTTCCTTAACAATAAACGTTGGAAAAGACTGCAAAGCAGCCGATACACGCGATTTCGGACGGTTTGTCAAAGTTTTGCCGTTAAAATAAAGAATATATCCATGTTTTGTAGTCTTCAGTAGAAAGCTCCTCACAAGCGCTCGAGCACCAAGCGGGATGTGAACTAGAGTTAACGTTAAATAGCGTCCAACTCCAAACAGAATCCGGTCCAAACTTGTTTTACAAACTTCTTGAGGGAAATATCACAGCGTTCAGTGAAACGCACAAACTCTGGCGTTTATAACGCGAAAACTGTCGTTCGTCCCGCTCCTTTCGCTTCCACAGAAAGACAAATGCCGCGAGGTCTTGATGCTGGACAGTCGTGCCTTGGGTCGTGATGGCTTCTCGGTTGTTTCTCAGTTCATCTCCGTGTAACGTTGGATGGTTGAAGTGTTTTGATTTCTCCGCTCTCGTGAGCCGTGAGTGCGAGCAAGCGTGAGCGCGCGCGGAGCGGGAGAAAGGGCGCGCGGCGGAGAGATCGCATCTGGGTTCCGGTCGCGCTCGTCCACGTGTGAGAAGGAGGAGAGGGTCGGTCTCAGTAAAACAACTACCAGAAAAAGCCTTTTTAATTAGTAATACTTATTAAATTCTGGAGACATCACGGTAAATATGAACATTTGAGGAAAATGTTAAATGTTTCGCAATGTTTTTACATGACTGCAAAAATGATTTTTGATTTTTGTGATTTTTTTCTTTTTTTTAGCTTAAACTGTTTAAAATATTAAATTATAATTAAAGGATATTACAAACGGTAATAATTTACATTATTTGTTTTATTGCTGATTTTGATATGGATAGGTTTGATAAGATTTCCTGGGAGCCTTCAGTCAGTTTTGGTCATCTTAATATGTGTGCCATATAATTTATGTAGCATATATGCAATCCAGATACACTTCCACTTTTTATTCCTGAAACATAATAACAGTCTTACTCCGTTTTTGCAAGGACCCTTCACCTCATTAAAAGTGTTTACATAGATGAGACATGTATGTTCTGCTTGTCTAGATGGAAAATTTGCTGCAGTGTCACTATTTTGCCCTGGGACCGATATGAAAACTGGTTAAAGTACATTTAGGATGAAAGATGGCTTTTTGAGACAGATGTGAGTAGCTGTCACAAGACTCAAAGCATTGATCCATCTTGGTCTCTCTGCAGAATTGTGTTGGTGGGGACCATAAACACCACAGCAAGGTCACATGTTCTTCCCTTCAGAAAGCGTGATTATAAACCCTTTGGATGTACAGTATACATTTGTAACTGAATAAATGACTCGGCCAGTGTCACTTCTGTTATACCCTACATCAACATTTATTTAGAGTAGGTTCCTTACAGGAACTGAAATGTATGCGATATCCATCTGGGGTTATAAAACACCCAAGGACAGTAGACTCTAACACTAGTTATTTTTGGATGATTATTATAATCATTTGTAACATTAAAACTAGCAATCATATAAGACATAATCAACTCTAGCAGGAATGGGACCATGTTACCATCTAGTGGTAAAAGGTGGTATTTCGCATTAGTGGTCATGTCCGACTAGTTTTACCAAACATAATATATCCATATAGTTTATTACCATTCTTATGTTCTGTTCTAGAACTAATCAAAATATGAGCAATGAATAATTCAAATAAGTTTTATGGTAAACTGCAGAAAGAGATGCCATGCATCCACATAAAACAAATGAGCAGAAATAGAAAGTAAACACAAAAGTAAAAGGCAATTTATCATTTATTTTATGAAAAAAAATGTACCCGGTGTACAAGACATTCCAGGTAAGCAATTACATCAAATGTTAGCCTCTACCACCGCCCCAACCCACCGGTCCATATCGCAATAAACAAGCCTAAATCTACTCACACTGTTTTCTTGATTTTGTTGTTTCCATGACTGACATGTACAGTATAACTATAAACAGCTCAAAATGTTTTTGTTTTTTTTTGTTTTTTTTTTAAGAAAAATACAATAAATCAGCATGCATGTCAAAATAAAAAGTAAACATTTTGTTTTAAATATAAAAAGAATTTTCTTTTAAAATCAGGGCCTAAAATGAAATTAAGTTGTATATCTATATATACGCTTTATCTATATAGCCATATACTTTTTCTTTTCAGTCCATCTCTAAAAGATAGCATTCGCAGAAATCAGATAGGACTTGATCAATTTGTATCAGACACGCAGATATTACTTTGGGAAGCTTCGTAGTTGTGCGCACTCAAACAACAGACAACAAAATCATTATTAACATGATTAACCTTAAAATAATTATGTTTTGACTATGTCTATTAGTGTTTTAATTAGTCTGAAAGATACATGTCCCTCATTAATTTTAGCTTTGTCAAAATTATTACAAAAGCGTTCCTGCAATTTGTCTTCAAAAGACCTGTCCATAAATCAAATGCATCAGAAAATGAAACAAATGAAGTTCCCTTTACAACACTTACAATTGTTTACCTCCTTTTTTAACCAAAAAAAAAGTAATTAGAGTAATTAAAGAGGACATAACAATATCTTACAAACACTTAAGAAAATAATCAAACGCATAGTTATTCTAAGATATCGGATAGTAAAGCAATCCACAGAAGGAATGGCTGGGAAACCTCATAAGAAAAAGCAACTGATTGGAACTGCGATTGTAGACTTACATTCATCAATCAATTTTGCAAAAGGGTGAAAAGAGGAAGACACTGTGATTTAACTACCATTGTCAAAACAATTGATATAAACAATAAGAAATGCATCATAATTAGCATTATTATAACATGGCAGTATAGATCAATATACAAATGACATTTACTGCTTCCATATCACCAATATCTCTGGCCTTATCAAAAATGATCCGATGTACGAATGTCAATCATTGGTGTGACTATTTGGAAATCTGTATATTTATTGCTGACCAAGGCGTTTAATAAGACAGGAAGTCTTCATGTGATCCAGCTTACTGATTTACATGTTCATGTCAGTGTAAAGCATCTGTACAAAACCATACATTTATTAGCTGAAGAGTATAGGATTCTGTTTTAATATTGATCTACAGCTATAATAATGGCCAAATTAAAAACAGAGCTTGTTATGCCTAATTAAAGCCATTTGTTCCCCGGACTACCTAAGTGTTGTGACATTATTGGGAAAGGCATGATTTTCAGACACTTCTCAGTTTATGAGAGAACAATACAAAGAAGATATAAATCAATAATGGCACAGTGCCCAATGGGGAAAATATGAGGCCACAGCAAAAAACAAAAAAATAAATACAACAGGCTGGTACACAAGTCAAATCTGGAGAAAAGAGTGGGAGCTTTCCTTTTTCCCGCTCCCTCTGTTGAGATGGGATGGTTTATGTTTGCAATGGTAACGTACAACATTACCAGGATGCTGGGGAAGAGAATTTGAACTGTAAAGTATGTTTTGAGACTTCCTCTCCATGCAGTTTTAAGTTTGGGCATCCCTTTCAAAGTCAGTGGAAATAAAAAGCAATTTATTAGTTTGCTTTTTAGCTGTAATTTTCTTCATGACATTTCCAAAAGAAAAAAAAAGGTTCTGACATGATGCATTTTTATTGTCTCTTTTCTTTCTCTTTCTTATAAAAAGTCTCAGAGGGGAAACAACCTTGACTGCATACAATGTTTTTTAAAAAATAAAATTAAAAAAAAAAAAAAAAAGTAAATAAAAAGTGTTCAGTCGGAGTCACTGCTATCTGAAGTAGACCCACTGGAGCTGCTGCTGCCCGAGTCTGAGGAACTGCTGCTGCCGCTGAGCCGTGAGGGCCCTGAGCCTCCTTTCTCTGAGACCAAAGAGAGACACAGTGGTTACACAATCAAACGAAATAAAATGAAATAAAGTGCAAGTCAATCAGCAGTGCATTTATTAATATTAATAAACAACATCAGTTTTAAACAAAAACCTCCAAAAGTTACATATTTTATAATTACTTAATATAAAGTGACAGCAGTATGGTATCTATGTGTGTGTAGGTCAAGAGTGCACTTACGTGGAGGTTTCCTCTGTTTCTTCTGTAAACAGGACTTGACATATCGCTCCAGCTCACGCAAAGTGGAAGGTTTGAGCGTCTCAAAATCTATTTCGATTTCGTCAGGGTTGGAATCCCGCAGCGAAGGCTCTCTGGACTGAATGATGTGGACCACCCTGCCCAACTTCTCTCCAGGCAGCCGGTTGATGTCGAGGCTCAGTTGCCGTTTCTCATCGTATGTCATGGGGAGCGACATCTCCTCATCAGACTCGTAGCCTGGCCCTCTTCCACCCTTCTTTGGTTGCCTGTGAAGGTTCCATCCATACAGAAGAAACTCTTTAGACCTTAATTGATCGTTTTAGATTAAATCCATAAAATCTTTTAAAAAATTAAAATTAAAAAAAAGCAAACCTGTTGCCTGGAACAGTGCTGTTGGCCTTTCTGGCAGGACCCTTTTTCTGTTGGGCTGGTTTCGGTGGCTGTCCTGGCTTGCCTTTTTCTTCTGGCTTGGATTTGTTGTGCTTGTTCTCTTTCTTTTTCTTGTCTTTTTCTTTTTTCTCTTTCTTCTTCTTTGGTTTACTTACAGGGGCCTGAGAAAGAGCAGCTAACTGTTCGTGGACGGCTTTCAGCTGGGGAGAGCCAAGAAGGGAATGTTAGTGATCTGCTCCAAGTCATCACTTATCATACATGACATTTACATTTGATTATCAAAAGAGAACTAAAAACATTTTTCATTTTTGGTTTTCCAGTGCCAAAGGAACAAATGTATTCAATTATAGAACAAAACATGCGAAACAGCTGCCATTACTAAAATAAAGTAACAATAATAATAGAATAAATGGACAACCAAACCAAAAATCATTCATGCATGTTATTGTCTGTGACTCAAAGGAAAGAGTGCATGTCATCATGAAACAAGATGAAAAGAATGTCAAGAATAAGACATTAGGTTTTAGAAGCAATTCTGCCCTTTAAAACTAGAAGTAAAACCGTTACATACAAAAAAGAAAACCTAACAAAAAACATTTGTGCTTAGCAATTCCTCTGCTGTTTACTAAATATGGCTCAACGAAAAACAAAATTAACCAATTAAACTGATTCTGGCAACAACATTACAACACAGAGTATATCTGTTCTGAAACATATCAGTGTAACTGATATTTACAGAACAAACCAAAATAGTGAAGATACCAGACTGTTACACGCCTATTTACCACATAGCCGTGGTAAGCACTGAAGAATAACTCCAGACTAGAGTCTCATGTTATAAATACAGTCCTTATAAATACATAATAATGGCATAAATGTAGATAAAGGGCAGTTAGAGCTTCACACTATTTACTTGAACTAGCAAGAGTTTGTCTAAATGCAAAGCAAGCCAACATGAACAAAGGAAGTTTACAGTTTATCTATTAATTCCCAAAACTTTTAGCACTTCCATCCTAAACATACACAGCTGGATTCCCAACACCACCAAACAAAGTCAATATTTTTCTGCTGCTTTTAACCCTCTACCGCTGATCTCACCATACATATATGCTTGATCATCTAATGCAAATGATAAAAAGCAACTGTACAGCTATTACACAATGTTCATAGGCAGGGACAGGGAAATGAAAAGTAAAATCACCTGATTATTCTTGGTGCACCCGTTTTTTATCCCCTGTCTGCTACCATTGGGGTGCTCCAAAGAGATACACTGGTAAAGAAAATGGCAAGGGAAGAAAGTATGATATAGAGCTCCAATAAGACAAACAAAGCCACAAAAATGCTACTATATCTATGTTTAAGCATTTTGGAATTTTAATGCAAAGCAGTATATGCAGCTGGTTGCGGTAGAGGGCTAAAACGCAGCTCTACATAGAAATACACAGAAAGGTGCTTGCTGTGAAAGATGGGGAGGGGTTATTGTAAATGGAAGCCCCTCCAATTCCTTCAGAGCATGAACACTGATTAAAGCAGTTATGTGTGGGTATGGTGCGAAAAAGGATAATCAGGAGGGCTGAGAGAACATCTCTGAGCCTGGAGAGGTTAAGGATACTTGGTCCTTGTTTTGAAACCCACCTGTTCCGCACCCACCTGTTCCTGCAGCTCGGCGAGCCGGGTGGCCCTCTCCTCCTCGGAGTCGGAGCTGTCAGAGGTGGAGGAGTCGCCACTGCTCTCACTGCTGACAGTACTCTTACTGACCACACCGGCCCCGCCTACGCCGCCTGCCCCGGCAACCTCCACTGGCTCATCAGGCATTTTTGCAAAACGCATTTCAAACACATCCTGAGACATAATAGACAGTATTGTTGTCATTGAACAATTCAATAATTTTAATAAACAAATTAAAAGATGATGAGGGGAGGGAAACACACCTGCAGCTTTCTGGCCATAGCAACCACCTCATGATCAGGTGGGTTGTACTTGTAACAATTTGAGAACATTAATCTGACATCTGCAGCAAAAGTCTGTGCATCTTGGTACTCTCGGCTGTCCATTTTTTTCTGCAAGCAAATAAAAAAAGTTGAGTCGATAACTAGATGAACCGGTTTCTTGTAATGCCGTGATTTTTACAACTTTGCGTGTGCAAACTCAACATACTTTCACTGTGCTCAAGTCCATGGGGTGTTTGATTATTTCATGGTAGTCATGTAGCTCGAGAGCCTCCGCATCAACAGGCTTGTAAAAAGGCCAGGCGTATGCAGCATGTTTTTTCGAAAGCATTTCTTTAAGGATGACTTCGCAGTACTTGAGCTGCTCTGAAAGCCTGCCCTTTTTGCTTCCGTGTATGCCTAGTTCCCCATCCTCAAAATCCTTTTTAGGGGGTTTGATAGGGCGACCGGTGCTCTCTCGCCTGGATGCCACCTTGCTTTCTAAAAGAGGAGTGGGCGACTGGCTCCTACTGGCCGTGATGGCAGAGGTAGTAGGGGTGGTTGTGTCTGCTTTCCTCTTTACCCCCTTCTTCTAGGAAGAAAAAAACAAACCACAAAGGGAGACACAAAGCCAATGATGAGGCAATGTCAGCGTATTTATATTTAGTGAAATTCTGAGAGGTCCTATAACTAACTTTGATCGTGGGTTGCGACAAAGGAATGCCGGGTATCACGGCGGCAGTGGTTGTGTTCTGTACAGCTGGTATGCTAGGAGTGATGGTGGGCACTGGAGCTGGAGATACCGCTGCTGTCTGTGAACTTGGTGAAGTGGCAGAAGGGAAAACAGAAGTGGGCGAGCCAGAAGAGACTGCCCCATCCTGCTGATCTGCATTTATAGGATTAGAAAAATTGTTTACTACTAAGGCACGAATGTAGAATATCATGATCATTTCACCATGCAAACTATCTATACTTTACCAGGCCCTGCTGGTTTGCGACCTTTGCCCTTTGGGGCAGGAGGAAGAAGCTCGACCTCCTCCTGAGGCATGAGGGCCACCTTCTGAAGGAAGATTTTCTCCAACGCTTGTGCCATCAACACAATATCATCTGTTGGCTGAAAAAATAAATAAATAAAAATGAATAAATAAACAGATTGCATCTGCTAAAGCAGCCTCTCCTTCAAACCTGAACAGTGTAATCATGTTGAGTTTTAAACCAGATTGTGCCAATCCTTACCTTGTTGTAAATATAACAGTTTGTGAACATCGTGTTGAAATCCTGCATACACTCGCTTGCACTCCAGTAGTACACATTCTCCAGTCTTTTCTTGATGGTGCCCATGTCCATTGGATTCTTTATGATCGTGTGATAGTCCTAGACACCAAAAGGGCAGAAAGGCTTTAAAACAAACCCAAGCTTCAAGACACTAATATAAAACGAATACAAGATAAACAGGATCAACTAAAACTCTCATTCTCAAGTGAAAACTCAATTAACAGAACCTAGATTTGTAAAAATTAGATTTGTTCAAAATTATGGAATGTAAAGTAGCTATATTACACTGAATCACATCCACTCACCGGAAGACCAAGTTTAATGGCATCAACAGGCTGGTAGAAAGGCCATGCAAACTGGTGCCTCCACAGCGTCTTGACAACTACATTTTGCATGTACTGGAGCTGGTTGGTCTTGCGGCCAGGTTTGGTAGAATTGGTCACCTCAGGGGGAGGAGGGTTGCAGATCGCAGGAGCCTCTGGGTTTGCTGAAGTGACCGTTGACATTTTGGAGAAAAGGGGGAAAGCGGCTTAATGGGGAAGGGATTTTTATTATTCTGCACAGGCCGACTTATTTTTGATTTTCAATGTGCTTTCGCTTTATGCTTTCCGGTTTCTCTCTCTCTTTAAGCTCTTCAGTCATCTGAGAGGGGCCACATCCCATTGCAGGACCCAACCTTTGACCTGGAAAAACAAGAAATATGACATAAGTCATAAAAGCATTATGCTGTATAAATTGAATTGCTGCAACTGCATTAAAAACCACTTTAGAAGTCAAAATGAATTGCAAGCAGCGACATATCTGTGTGTTTTTTATGCAGTGAAGTATATTCAAGTGAAATTTATCAGATGGGGGGGGAAGCCCAGGCCTATCCACAGGTTGTTGATTAGATGGATTGCAAGCTTGTAGCAGATTACATGAAAGGGATATTGAAGCAGAATAAAACAACTGGGAAAGTTTGGCATAAATCCAATTTTCAATTTACTTTTGTCTGAACTTTCTACAAACATTGCCTTGCCATTTATAATAACACATCAAAAAGACATATTCACAGATATTTTACAAGACTCTACTATTAACTGAAAACTACAACGATGACATTACAGTAAAGCATATCCTTTTACCTGAACAACAACTTATGACATTTTGAAAAAAGAAACATACGCAAGGATGGACCCATTTATACAGATATAGAGTATTGTCATGTCACTCTGCCCAAAACAAACAACTGGGTTTCCAATTTGTAAACAACCTTGTGTGTGTAAAAACTAAGCTACTAAATATATAGATCACAGTAACCCAAATTCATTCTGAGCTGAAAACACTACAATGGTGGTTCCTGTTGACAAATAACACACTATTATCAAATCCTTTACTGTAAGCATCACTTAAAATTTGTTGTGATTAAGTTTTTGTTGTTCCAAGCCTGCATGACTTAGTTTTATTTGTAGAATACGAAGTAATATAGGCAGGCAGTCTTAGTCACCACTGACTTATGCAAAGAGAAAAAAAAATAAATGAAAATAAATGGTGATTATTTACTGAGAAGAAAAAAGTAATAGAAGTAAGTAAGTGATAGTGTCAACTAGATATTTAAACTACACATTCTCATCAATCCAACTTAATGGGAGTACATGTGTTTAGTTTGAAACCACAGCATCAGTCGCAGAATTACCGCGTAAACAATCAAACTGCCTCACCGGACTAACGTTAGGTCCACGTAGTATTTTCAAATAAAATGAGCGATTTACATTTTTTTAAGAGGGAGAGATAAAAAGAAACATAACATAAAAGCTGAAGCATTAAGCTTAGACGGCTAACAAATGTCCTACACTAGTTTAATTATTATCTAACTGCTGCACACATAACTTGTATAGGCTACCACAACTATGAGAGCAATTAATCAAACTAAATTGTTTCCAACAAAGCCCTCGTATTCCATAAGACTCCGCCCACAAATATAGGCATAATATAGCATATGTACGAAATACATGTCTCCTGTTGTAATTGTACATGTGGTGGAGGGAAATAAAGCGGGCGCGCTGAACTGAGCAGCTGATTAGCTTTAGCACACACAGTCGCTCACTCCAGTAAAGATGGCGCGCAGCTGCAGCTGGCTAACCGAGTTAGCATCCACACTCACCGTCTCCACACCTTCCCAAGTCCTTATAATTCACCCACACCCAAAACGAATATACAGAAATAAAGATTAAAAATAAATAAAGGAGCATACAATGGCGTGGCGGGCAAGCAAGTGAATTTAGCCATGTTATTTCAACGAGGCTTTGTTGTACTGTCGCTTTGTTGAAAACAACTAGCCACTCGCTAACGGCTTCTCGTGAGATTCACGAGTTGAACGCGAACTCAATTAAAATATTGAAATAAAATTCAAATTACTACGCTAAAATATGTTTTTTAAATTAACATGTAGCTCATTACTCACTCAGGGGCTTCAGAAGAAAGGGCTAGCGTGTGGTGATCCCAGCGGCTCGTCGCTTGTTTGGAGGCTGGGCAGCAGCACAGAGATGAGGTACACGGAGTGTTGTGCGCATGCGCATTGGCGCGCTCTGTCCAACGCCAAACCATTTGCTCTTTAGTACCGGTCCGACCTTTTTTATTATTGTATTATATTTTATTTATTCTAATATTTTGTATTTACATATATTTTAAATATTTGTTTCAATTCAATTAATTAATTAAATGAAAGTTTTTTTCTTTTTTTTCCTAGCACCCTCTTGTGGCGCCCTCGACTCCCAGTTTGAAATTCATATATCTGGAAAAAAATTGTTTATTTGTTCTTTTTATTTCATTTTATACCAGGGTTCTGTAAAAGGCACAATTTACATCTTAGACATGGAATCAGACTCAGAGCCAGGCCTGCTGTCAGCATGCCAATTTCATACTAACAGGAAAAAAATATATCAGAATTATGTATTCAATATTTTAAAGCAAATTTCTGTTTAATATAATGTAAATGGATGTATTATAGGCCTCTTTGTTGTTTAAAGTGTCATGATATAGTTCAATGTTTATAAAAATAATAATAACATTATGTACAAAATACCTGGTAGATCTGCTTATAAGTAATATAAACAAAAAAGAGCTTCTAAAAGCTCATTATAATAAATCATACTTTTTTTCTTTAATACTTTATTCAACAATTGCACAATTTACAATATTAACTCATACTGCCACATGGTGCACGGTACAGTCTACCTCAGCGTTTCAAAAAATGTCCCTCTTCGTCTGCCGTTGCGATCTGCGCATGCGCATTGATTGTTACTGCCACATTACCGCCTGAGCCTGTGGTGGAGAGGCGCTCATCCACCATCGTATTTGGCACGATCACTAACTCATTGCGTGATCAAAACGGCCTGTCGCGCGATTCATGAACAAATCTTCATCCAAAGCCAGTAGTGGACTCGTCTCAGAAGCCAAGAGCAGCTTTTATTATCCCCCCAGCAGCCGCCGGTGAGTGAGTTTACTGGCTGCTTTTGTTGTCTGAATGTATGGGGAGAGAGTGAGAGGGGCATGTGTGCAGAGAAAAGATCCATCAATCTTTACTGTATTTAATGTATTGGAGATGGGACGGATGACTGAAACGATCACGGTAAACCACGACTTTTGACACAAAGACGTGTAGAATATAAGAATAAATGCGTTGCAGGTGATCTTACGTTTCTCCGAGGCCCTGCGTCTCAAATAGCCTAGCTGCTAACAGTAATGGTGTTTTCACAGATCTTCCTGACAGACACGAGCTCTGGAAATCATATCTAGGTTTTAGCGTTGGTATGTGTCCAGATGGTTTCCCATTGTCAATAGTCTTGTCATGAACGCGGATAAAATACTTTTTTGTTGTTGTTGTTTTAAGTGTACACCAGTATTATATTATATGCTTTAGGTAGCTAAATATGTGTCTTCTAATGTACAGGTGTGCGTTATCAGTTTACATACCTTATACAGATCCTGAAAGATTATACATGTTGTCCATTTAATTATTTTTATGTAATAATTTTATCTGTTTACATACACTTGGTGCTTTATATTGTGTGTTCCTCCAGCATCAATGACTCCTTGAAGTCTTGATAGCCGTCCATGAGTCCTAGGTAGTAAAGCATCTAGGGATCTTAACTATTATGTATTAGTGGGGGTGACGTTAAAAGTACAGAGCATGATGGGAAACCCTTAGAGCCCTTAGATACCCTTATCACAAAAGGCTTCAAAGCAGTGATGCCAAAACAGCATCATTTTAAGAATACAAACTTTTGAAAACGATTATTTGTGCAAACTAAATTTAATTACTTAATCTTTACATTTCTTTCACAACTGTACAAAGTGAACAAAATGCTATAAAATTGATTCTATACAATATGCAGCCTATTATATTAAAATATTCTGTGTTTGTGTGTGTATGAGAGAGAGAGAAATCTGAAAATGTACAATTATAATTTACAAATTATCATTCTAATTTGAAAAAATATACTTAAGGCAAAACTGTATTAGCATGATATTTATATTGTACAGGTGTTGAGGCAACTGACAAATTGAGTGGTGCCATGTGCTTAGTTATTAGTTTTACATGTAGCCTTCCTATGTCATCTGAAGACTAATATTGAGTGCCTTTGTTTTGGACAGTCGGGTTGACGTTGAACTTGCTTCTGTAAACCCATTCTCTCCAACTTGGTCGCCATGGCAACTGAGGAGAAGAAACCAGACACAGAGGCTACTAAAACACAGCCAGCATCAGCTGCCTCTGCCAGCCAGAGCAAGGTAAAACATCACTGGGAACGCCCGTCTGCAACACAGTGTGTTTTTTGCTTTCTTCTGGATGATTTTTGTACCGCGCAACGGATATACTTGTGGTACAAATGGTATAGCAGCCTTGCTACAGAAATATACCTAATATAACCTGTAACAATGCCATTTCTCTTTTCGCTGTGTTGTTAATGATGCGAGTTCTGCTTTATCTCAGTCAGCACCCGTGAAGCCAAACTATACCCTGAAATTCACATTGGCCGGCCATACAAAAGCAGTCTCTTCTGTCAAGTTCAGTCCGAGTGGGGAGTGGCTCGCCAGCTCATGTAAGTACTTGCACTAGTACAGTAGTTATGTGTTACAGGGGTTCCCAAAACGTAAAATAATTACAATTATTGACTCACCCGCATGCTGTTGTTTTAAACCCATATGACTTTATTCTTCTAAATACAAAGTAGTATTATTTACACCTAATTTGAATTATTTGAATTTTTTTTTTTTACATCTGAAGTTTATCACATTTGCTCTATGTTTACATGTAAATTAAAAGCCTATATTAAATCTGTTCATTTCATAAAGTACTAGGTATCTGTTCATAAGACATGGATTAATTACTTGGACTTTCAGTGGAGGGACAGAAACCTCTCAGGTTTTAATAAAATATCTTCATTTGAGTTATGAAGATTCACACAGACACAGTTTTATGGGTAGATTATGACAGAAATGTTATATTTGGGTAAACAATCACTTTTAATCAATTTTTTACGTTCATGTTGTTCTACAGTATGAATTTTCTTTCTGTTAAACACAGTTGGTGATAATTTGTTGTGACCAAATAGTTGCTGGGAGTCATTGACCCCTATTGTATTTATACATGTATAAGGCTGCAGAATTTGGTCAGAGACCCCACTCAATGTGATTGTAAACTAAAACCTCTTTCAGTGAAAAGATTGATAAAGAGTCAGAATATTTCTATTTTAATAATAACATGATTGTACTTGAATATAAAAATATATTTGATAATTAGGATAATTTTATTTTAAACTGAAATAAATAATGGTAATATGTCTAATATTTATTTATTTATTTATTTTATTTTTGGGCAAACCACCACACCACAAGTTAAATGAACACCGTTCTGCCTTTTACTGAAACATGCAGCACATCAGACTAAATCACAGCCTCTTGCAGTTTAAAGAGCCCCTATTATGCCTTTTTAAAGGTTGCTAATATTGCTTTATGAGTCTCTTAAAGCAGGTTTACATGTATGCAAGGTCAAAAAACACTTTAGTTTCGCCCATTGCCACAACTGAATGACAGCGCAGGATAAGTGTCTTCTTTACGTGATCTAATCCATGTGGAAATTGTACTTTTTGTGGGTGGGGCACATTGTTTGTAACGTAGAACGTGGGCGGACATTATGCAAATATGTTACTTTGTGACGTGTGGTCGTAACAGAGAAAGATTCAAATTGCTGATGACTCGTTTAGTCGATTGTGAGCTGACTTTTTTTTTTTTTTTTGATAGACAATAACTTTATTTATTGTGCACTGTCGGCGTCACAACTATATTGTGCATACAACTGCAGATAGTTTATGTTCACACACAGCTACAAGACACACTGCATGAAAGATCATATTGGAAAAGGCATAATAGGGCAATATATTAGTCACACTTACCATATGGCAATTTAAATTTTATTTCTTATTTTATGTCTATTTAATTTACATTTTTATAATTTTTTTATGATCTCTGATATAGATCAATAGCTGTGTTGTGAAAGAAAAGCTATAATTATTATTATTTATTTATTTTTTTGCTTTCCTCCAGCTGCTGATAAGCTGATCAAAATATGGGGTGCATATGATGGCAAGTTTGAAAAGACGATATCTGGACACAAACTGGTGAGTTCCTGAAAAGATCCATCATTTCAGAGTAATGCTGCTTTTAATTTACGAGGTGTCTAATGTGACCTGGTTTTTCCCCTCACCTGCAGGGCATCTCGGACGTTGCTTGGTCCTCTGACTCCAACCTCCTGGTCTCAGCTTCCGATGACAAGACACTGAAAATCTGGGATGTGAGCTCTGTAAGTACAAGACAAAGTTAAACATCTGAATATCAAATATAAATAGAAAATATTTCAGCACAATCTATGATATTCAGGGCTTTTTCTTATTGTTTCTTTATATCACCAGGGGAAGTGTTTAAAGACACTGAAGGGTCACAGCAACTATGTATTCTGCTGTAACTTCAACCCCCAGTCTAACCTCATCGTATCTGGATCTGTAAGTCCATTCATAATCATTTGTCACCTCACTGTCTTGTTAACTCAGGCGAACAAACATGCTAATTATTAATCTCTGTGGCAGTTTGACGAGAGCGTGAGGATTTGGGATGTTAAAACAGGGAAATGTCTCAAGACGCTGCCAGCGCACTCAGACCCTGTCTCTGCAGTAAGAGCTTTTATGCTTGACCTATGATGATCAAGCAGTCACATTCACAACTGTGTACAGTGGGTGATATATTTTAAACGATCTTTTCCTACTGCTTTGATTTAGGTTCATTTCAACAGAGACGGCTCACTGATTGTCTCCAGCAGTTATGATGGACTTTGGTGAGTGAAGTTTGGCTGGGATTTTATTTATTTAGTTAGTTAGTTTTGAGTGAAAGAGAATGTGGATAAATATGTCAGGAAGGCATAACTAACAACCATACATGCTTATATGTGATTTTTATACAGCCGTATATGGGACACGGCATCAGGGCAGTGCCTTAAAACACTCATCGGTAAGTTTGACCAGTCTTTTACACAAAACTATTTGTTCAGTCCTGTTTCAAAAGCAGCAGTTTTTACCTAAAAGTGTTCATGAAAATTGTTATTATCAAACACACTTACCATTTATCCGACAAAAAAACTAGTAAAACTACAGAATGTATAACATCATGGCCCTGTTTCACAAACAGGGCTTAGCTTAAGCCAGGACTAGGCATTAGTTTAATTAAGAAATTTAAGCAACTTTTACAAAAATGCCTTACAAGAAGATATTACAGGTGTGCATCTTAACTCAGAACAATGACACTGATATGTTTTAAGATATGTCAGAGCAAGATATTTTCATCTGAGACAGCTCAAACATGCAGTTTAGTCTGGGACTATCTTAAGCCTTGTCCGTGAAACTGGGGGAATAAATAAGAATAACAGAATTAAATAATATTTATGTCCTAATTTTATTAGATGATGACAACCCACCTGTGTCATTTGTGAAGTTCTCCCCCAATGGCAAATACATCCTGGCTGCCACTCTGGATAAGTGAGTCAGAGCCGTCTTATTCTTATTCTAAGCCTTTTATGCTGCTTATTCTTTAAAAATAATATAATAATTTCTATTTATCCACTGCTTTTGAAAAGACACTTGCATTCTCTTTGTGTTTCAGCACTTTGAAGCTTTGGGACTACAGCAAAGGAAAGGTACGATTTTTTTTTTTTCAGCTTAGTTGGAACATTGTTTTGATTCATAAATATAACAAGATGTGTATCACAATGTATCATTTTCTCTTGTTTAGTGTTTGAAAACATATACCGGTCATAAAAACGAGAAGTACTGCATATTTGCTAATTTCTCTGTCACTGGTGGAAAGGTATGTTGGAACTATGAGCATCAGTTTTCTTTTCTTTTCCTCACATGTGTTCACTGAAATGTCCACATTTTTGGTGGGAAAAGGCTTTAAAGATTTGCTTTTTTTTTTTTTTTTTGTAGTGGATTGTCTCCGGCTCAGAGGACAACATGGTCTATATTTGGAACCTTCAGACCAAGGAGATCGTACAGAAACTACAGGGGCACACAGGTAGGAACAAGGAGATGAAGAGTTTTAACTCTGGAGGCTCAAAGGGATAGTTCATCCTAACCCAATTACTCATGTCATTTCAAACCTGTAAGACCTTTATTGTAGCCTGGCTTCCGCAACTATAAAGCTCATAGGAGCTTAGTCTGGCCCTGCATGGCGGGAGGTCGTTTCTCATTGGATCCCACTTTTTTGGGAATCTGAAATGCTTTAAAACGGCAGATTGGCCAGACTAACTTTGCTCGCGAAATGAATGTAGCATCAAAGAAAGTATGGGCGGGCCCAGGCTACCTTTATTCATCTTTGGAACACAAATTAAGATCATTTTGATTAAATCCAGGATCCTCTAACCAAAGACTGCAAGGGTACTACCATGGTCAAAGCACAGATACTTAGTAAGGATATTATTAAACAACCTATAGCCCATGTGACATTAGTGGTTTGATTGTAATTTTATGAAGCAATGAAAATACGCAAAGAAAAAATGACACACCATTTATTTTCTCCTGTGACAGTCCGCTGTCATTATTCTGTGCATAAAATGTATTCTCATTTCTTCAAATTATGGTTGAACATCTGATGTCATATGGACTACAGGTTGAACACCTTCTGTGAATCATTCCAGCTGTGCAGTACAAAATTTACAGTACAGTACAAATTTATTTAATGCATACTCTTCCCCCCCCCCCACAGGCTTAAGCTTAGTCCTAGACTAAATGTAAATCTAAGCTGTTTCAACTGAAAGAAACTTGCACTGACTGAACTTTTAACATTTTAAGATGTACGCTAGTAATGTATTTTTGTAAGGCATGTTCACAAAAAATACTTAAATCCTGTATATGTGTGCACTTCTAATAATGTGTAAGAATAATTGTCCTGTTTCTTTTGTAGATGTGGTGATCTCAACCGCATGTCACCCTACAGAAAACATCATTGCATCAGCAGCACTAGAAAACGACAAAACCATCAAACTTTGGAAGAGCGACTGCTAAGCCTCAAGCTTATTTTACTTTATTTTGTTAATTTTTTAATTTTGTACTATTAATTTTGTGTGGGGGGGGGCGACTTTTTTTGTTTTTCCTTTGAAAGGTCACACTAGACCATTCACAACGACATCGAGGCTCAGCAAGAGGACTGGCGAAAGCGCACTAGTGCCCTCTTCTAACACAGCTCTCCGCTAACGTGAACTAAAGCAGACACTTTCTCTCTACCTTGCAGTTTAAGCATCCAGCAACACTTTTAACCAGTTTGTAAATTTAGGCAGCTTTGTTTGAACTCCACAGACCTATTAGAACAAAGAGAGTGTGCCTGTCTTTTTGTTTTGTGGTGTTAATTTTTTATTTTATTTTTTCTTGTACGTTTTGTAGAATGACATCTATCTATCAGTGGTTTGCACACTTCCTGATGCCAGCAGAATGCCTTGGGCACATTTTAAGTGGCCATTTTAAGAAATATTTGGAGTATTAAAATTCTCTGCCTGTGTTTGTGGCATTTATATGAGCAGTTTGCAGCTTCACTCCATTATTTGGCCGAAAAGAGGTTTCACAAACTTCTCAGTTGTGAACGCCTCAAAGACTTACCAGTGTCAAATCAAACCTCTATGTATGAAATGTGTTGTCTGGCTGAAGGGTGTTTCGAACATCCACTATTTTATGTTTGTTTCTGTACAGCACAAAAATGCAACTGTTGTATCAGCAATTAAAACAATTTATTGTGTTATAGTTGCTAAGCTAGTTTTCAGCCGTTGCTTATGGTTTTCAGTGGCTCAATGTCGTCTAGGCAGTGCTAACATTAAACCTTTCTCTTTTGTTATATAAGCCTATAGCAGTTGCAGACATAATGTATGCCAAAACACTTTATTCCTGCAGCTATAACTACCTGTAACACCTCTGTTCATATCATTCTTGGTGCTTATGAAAAATAAAACTTTACAATATATCTGGATGGAACAGCAGCTTGGTCAGAGCTTTCAGAGAAATGGTCACTTAAAAGAAAAGGTTGAATTAACAAGCAACAAATGCTCGTTCTGAGATAGAAAAACAATTCTTACCAGCTACAATATGGTAAAATGCATTCAGTTTCAAATGATGTTGTTTAATTACGCAACTTATGCAAGGAGGAGTGTTGCTGTGAAGTGAATATGCCATAACCTTATATCTCGTGACCAAAAGCAGTCTGGATGTATTTAGAGCCTTGAGATGTTTCTGTATCTGACACTTTGTACATACTTGCAGCTTCTCTGTTCTTTGATACGCTTACCTCTGTTCTGTGGTCTTATTAACTGTGTCTCAAGTAGGTGATAGTACTTTTAAGAGTGTTTTATTTTTCCTGCTCAATGTGGATGATGGTTTGGCATTAACCCATCCTCTCTGCCTCTGGACTCTCTCTGTTCCTTTGTTTTTGACCGGATTCAAGTGCACTGCAGTGATGACAAGGGCCGCATGAGGAATTCTATCTGTATTGCATTTAGTCACTTTGGACATGACCTGTGACTCAATAAAGATTTTTTTTTTACCTGTATCCAGCACAATGTCATTCATGAATTTATAAAGCTGATAAAGTTAAAATCTATTATGCTTAAGGTGTGAAAAATAACATTGTTTTGACATGTTGGTATTTAGAAAGAATTTATTTTGCCATCAAATGTACATTATTTCACAGGAAATGAGGACCCTGGTGAAATAAGGTGGATCTCATTCTTTGTCTTCTTTCAAGAAGTCAAGGCATGACTGCTTACAAATCTCAGTAGTTAGGGTAGTTATACTACATCACAATGGAGTATTTTTCTTATATACTGCAATGTTTATTTACACTGTACATTTTTATTTTTATGGTAATATACCAGCAGCTGGGGTTGCCGAAATTCTACAGTTAAATAATGGTTAAACCTTTATTTCTTTTACGGCAAAAAATTGTACACTGTAAAAAGAAAATACGGTAAAAAAAAACGTCAGCTGATTGCCAGTATAAAACCGTGAAAAATACGGTATCAATTTTTTTGTTTTGTCAACAGTTTTACGGTTTTAAATTTACAGTTAAATACCGTAATTTCTAATAAGAAACCGTAATATCTGATATAATGTTAATATACCAACCTATTAAAGTAGTGAAATATATTTTGTACCTTGTGAATTACATGTAACATACAACCCTAATAAACATAACTGATACAAAAAAAACTAAAAAGAAACATTGTTATTTTAAAGAAAAAACATCAAATTCAAACAAAGTTTAAAATGCAATGCAGGGATTTCTGGGAATGTCAGTTTACTGTGTTTCCCTGTAAATTTAACAGGAATTAACCATTAACCATTTAACAGGTTTTTACCGTAGCATTTTCACTGTTTTTTACCGTTAATTTCACGCACATTTTTTACAGTGTAGGTAGAAGTAGCTTACTACAATACAGTTTATTGTATAAA
>JAUMHP010000078.1:6725594-6742880 GCA_032361065.1 Enteromius trimaculatus | reverse complement strand
TTTTTACCGTTAATTTCACGCACATTTTTTACAGTGTAGGTAGAAGTAGCTTACTACAATACAGTTTATTGTATAAATATATATCTGAAACTTGCGGAAAGGGTTTTTATTTAGGGGGACAGTCAAATGTGAAGCTACATTTAGTCAAATATAAGCCTAACTAAAAACTAGAATTCTGCCTTATTTATGCAGTTGGGCATATTAATGAACTACATAGACTGCTATGCAAGATCTTTATAGGCATTTAATTGGTTAATCTTTTGTAAGTTATTTACTAATGAGAACACAGAGAGTCATGTTTCAGAAGGCATCTGAACAGAATTTCTCCTTGCGCTTGAGCTGACACATTCTAAATTACCTTAAAATTCTAGTCAAGTTTTCTCATATGCATCAAAAAAAAAAAAAATTTAATTAGTGTAATATTGTGAAAAACCTAATTTTTTTGTAACTAATTTCATATATTGCATGTAAAATAAAACATTGTAAAACTTATTTCGTTTTAATTTTTATGATTAGAGCTTACGGCTCATAAAAGTTAAAATCCAGAATATTTGAATATTTGAGCATCAATATATTGGGCATTACTGGGTGGTGTATCAAAGCATATTAAATTAACACTCCATACGTAAAGGTTTTAATGATTTATTAAGGAAATCTTTAATATATAATAATTTAACTAGATTTATAATTCCAGACTTTCTAAAAGTGTGTGTGTGTGCGCAGTATAGCTAGTTTTCCTACTATTTGCTATAGCAATTTGCTTCTTCTTTTTGTTCGCTGCTTATTGTTTAACTAAGCTTTAATGGTTTGTGCTATATTTCCTCACCGGGGCTGATTTGAGGCATCTGCGGAATGAATAGAGATAAAGAAAATAAAGTTAAAAAAAAAAATTAAAGCAATAATAATTTAAGCAATCATTTCTCTTCTGCCTTCCCTATGTTACTCTACCAGATTCCTGAGCTGAAACCATTCTGCTTACATGCTGTAAGATTTCCTCTAAAGTTGCTATCTCTGCTGGATCACGAGTCAGGCACCGGTTTATCAAACCATAGCATTCTGTGCAAGTTTCCACAAGACAGCTGGTTAGTCATGTATGTCATGCTAACACGGTGATGTATGAGAATGTGTTTAACAATATTATTGTCTTTGTGTCATTAGTAGTTACAGATCATGTCATCCCTGGATAATGTGATGGTCCCATAAATTGTTGTCATCGAATTGATCTATTTGGTGAATACAGCAAAGGTGATTGTACCTTGTGGCCATCAGATTTCCTCATACACAGACCCATTGCCTCCTTTTCCAATTAATCTTCCCCATTCATAAAATTCACCAAATGGAACTGCAAAAATACAAATAGGGCATGTTAACTGACATGAACTTCAGTAGTGGGTGTAAATTGGCAGACAAAATAAACACGTCTACAAATCCACTACCTAAATAATAAATATGGATGATGTAAAATCAAAGGGATGATAATTAAGTTCATTATAAATGTATTTCTTTACATAGGTAATCCAAAAAAAAAAAAAAAAATACTACTACTTGGATCAAGTACTATTTATCAGATAGATCTGGAATGAGGTACATACAACAAAAGCATAAACAGATTTTACTAAACATAAGATGTTGATCCAGGATCTTACTTAGGAAAATCACAGCGACTGTTGCGTGATCAACAAGGATGGGAAATGACTTCAGTCTGTAGAGAATTTAAGCACACAAAAACAATGTTATAATGAAGCTGTCTAAACTATTAAATTAATTTCTTTCTTACATCGTAAACATTTCTGCGCTTTGTTGTTTATGATGAGAATTCGCATGCGCACTGCTGATTTTGAACCTGTTCATCCACGAACTGACGTTATTCAAAAGAACCGATCATTTTAAACCGATAAACCGTTAATTTTCATAACAAAAGGATTGATTCTACAGTTCTGGAGTCACAGGTGAGGAACAGCGCATGCGCACTACAGCCAGATTCCGCTGCCCTGACAACGCAGTTTCCGAGACCGGAGCGGTTGAAAGCTAAAATGTCTGCAAAAGATGAAAACAAAGTTGAGATGGTAAAATCTAAAGACGTATGAAAGCAAACTAGATGAGTATAGTTTATAAACAAACCATTTGTTGGCTTGAGAAGATAGCTAGACGTGTGTCTGTTTTGATTGTAATTTTTGACGGTTGGAGTTTCTCAAGACAGCAAAATAACTCTTTGATCTTACCGACTAACCTTAACTAAGAAAATGTAAATGGTGCCATATCCTCCGCACATTAATATCATATTCTGTATTCTCATAATTGAAATAACCCCATTATTTAAAAACACGATAGCTGTTGTTTTTATCAGAAAGTTGGGATTTCAGATGTACTGGTTCTATGGATTAACGTTACATTACTATTAATTATGATTACATACATTACAACATTATTTGCGTTAAGAATGCTTTGCAGGACAAAGCAGCTCAAACCAGTCCAGCAAAGTCCACCAAGTTAGTCAACTTCAGTGCTACAGCCAGCCAAGTGAGAAAATAGTTTAATTTGCTGGTGATTTATTTGGCTAAAAATTTTGAGTTAGACCTGCAGCAAAACAGAATTATGTATAACAATGAACATGCTCTTCCTGCAGTGGGAAATCTATGATTTTTACCAAGAGGAAATTAAGAAGCGGGATAAATCATATGATCAGTCCATAAAAGAGGAAGAATTTGAAGATACACAAATTAAGGTTGTGTTGTAACAAAGTGCACATACTACTTTTTGACTTCTCTTTTATAACAAATCCCCTCTTGTGCTTATAGACTCATGATATTGCCCATCGGGCTGCGATGGCCAGGTACTTGGAGGCCAAGGTGTTTTACAGGGCGCATGAAGCCATTTTATATGGTAATGATTATATGGTAAAAAATAAATAAATTATTCATTGATTCACAAAAGAGCATGTATTTTGTCTTATGTAAATGTCTTTATATCTTTATAACCTCAGATTTCAAGTACTTTGAGGATGTATCTGATGAATTTAAAGGAGAGAAGGGCACACTGCTCCCTCTGTGGACATTTGATAACGATAAAGCCAAAGGTCTGTCTGTGACTGCCCTCTGCTGGTGAGTTTCACACTGTATTAAAAATTGTAGTCATAAGTAAAAAAAAAAAAAATCACTGAGTGAAATTTGTATTTTACTAGGGAACAAAAACGTAACGATTTGTTTGCTGTTGCTCTTGGGTCACGTAAGTTTACTATTTTTCATATACAAGCAATCATTTGTAAAATAAATGGCTCAGAAATGTTATGTTTTCTTTTCAGATGCATTTACTCAGCAGGGGGGTGGCATGCTTGTCTTGCAGGCCCTGGGGAACCCCAATTACCCAGAATTCATCTTTAACACAGTTTCAGGCTTAATGTGTGTAGATATCCATGAACATCTGCCCCACCTAGTGGCTGTAGGTTTGTTTGACGGCTGTGTTGCAGTATATAACCTACAGAAAAATGGTGATGAGCCATTTTGGAACAGCAGAGCAAGCCCTGGCAGACATAAAGGTGCTGTGACACAGGTATGGATGAAGATGTGGCAATGAACTCGATTAAAACAATGCTGGCAAACCCTCACCACCTAAAATATGATGTAACAGTGGAGCTGTTTATTTAATGTTACTCTTACTAGTTCTGTAATTTGGAGTAATTACAGTACTGTCTACTGTGTCTAATATCTACATATTTACCAACCAGAGCATGCTCTGCAGTGTGCTTTTATCCCACAGTTTAGTGCAAATATATTAAATATACTATTGCTTTAAAATACTTACATAAATATACACTTCTGTGATGCTTGGATGATAAGAAAGTCTTGGCTGTACTGTGTTTTGTGTTTCATTTGTCTTCTATACAGGTGAAGTGGCAGGAAGATGATTTGGACAGTAATCACAACTTCATCTCAGTGGCTGCTGACGGACGAGTGGTGTCTTGGACGTTGGTAAAGGTACAGAAGGAAACATCTAAAGGTTGATTCTAAAGCAAGTCATTATTGTATGTTGATGCCAGCTATTTGAATTTTAGCATGAGCTAGTCTTTGCAGACATGGTCAAGCTCCCAGTCCAAGACATAATTCCTGATAACCTTAAGGAGGTCTTTCCCACAGGTATGAACCACCTTATAACACTGGTCAGTGGTTACAAGTATGTAATACATTTAATAATGCTCCATTATTAGCAGCTTTCATTGCACAACCGATATAAACACAATTATATTTATAAGAACATGAGAATTTGGGGTTTCTCTCAGTATAGGGACAGAGGCTCTTCAGCTGTGATTACTGTATATTCACAATCTCAACATTCACAATCACAAAGACTTTAACCATCCTTCCTGCACATAAAACAGATGTAAATATGATCTTGCCACAGTTGGTATTTGCATTTAGCTTTGTATGACAAGGTTTCCTTCATGGGTGATATGGAGATTTGATGATAATAAGGTTAATTGTTAAATGTCAAAGGAGATTCCTATTAGCTCAGGGCTATCTTAACTAGCATGGGCATATTTATAGCAATATCTAGGGTCAAATTGATTTTGATGAGTAATATGCACTGTTAAGGACTTCCTTTGGACAGCTTTAAAGGAGATTTTCTCAATATTTCGATTTTCAGAGAGTTGATCCTAAGAATCACAGAACAGAAGAATGTCAAACTAAATATGTGTGCTGGTAATAAAAAGAAATGGTTAAAAACTGCAGGCGTTAATTATTACCATACTCATGGAAAACATTTTCTTTATGGGACTAGTTGGAACATCGCTGGACTTTCACAAACAAAAGGAATGTTATCTCATTGGCACAGAGTATGGAAAGATTCACAAGGTCAGTACAGATGCAAACTCCTCACCTTTCAGTGACAACTCACTTTTTTGAGATCAAACTAGGTCACCTGTTAGATTTGAGAAAGTATTTTTATGAGGGGAGGGGGTCATATAAGCTATTAATTTCAACAGACCAGACAGTTTTGCTTCACTCACGTTATATAAATAAAAATATATGCATAATGTTAAGGCAGCGTCCCTTAAAGTTGGACGGATTCTGCAGGATTAATAGAAGGGGGGGGGGAATGGTGTTGATCTCTTCTCAAGGAATTACTCTTGCAAATGTTACTCATAAGCACCAGTGGATAGTTAATCAGTATAACAGGAAGTAATGTTAATTTAATAATTAAGTTTGTGTTCCACAGGGATCCAAACTTTATAATATGTTTGTGGAGACATATGATGCCCACTTCATGAATGTCACTCGTGTGAGGTGGAATCCCTTCCATCCTGATGTCTTCATTTCCTGTGGCTGGGACTGCAGTGTCAAAATTTGGGATCAAACGATTAAGTACGAGCATTATTCCTTACAGCGCTATGTCTACAGCCCTTTTCCAGCCTGTTACAATTTAAATACTAATAATAATTTTACATTTATTTTGTAACATTTACAATCATCTTACCTAAAGATTTAATCAGTCAAATGTTTAAACAATTTGTGCCTTTACAACTGATGCAAATATGTGCTGAATCAAATTTCTATTGCTAGGAACATAGTGGAATTTGACAGCATATGGTACATTGGGTAATTTACATCTCACCAACAGGCTCTCTTTCTCTGCATGCCCACATTAGATAAACTAAGAATGGGAGCACAGTATGTTCTGTTAGAGCTTCAACTGGACTAAACAGTATAAAAGTAACAATAAATGCATCTCACAGGTCTCCCATGTTCACCTTTGAATTGGAAATTGGAGCTGCAGTGACAGATGTGGCCTGGGCTCCATATTCCTCCACTGTCTTTGCTGCTGTCACCACTGATGGAAAGGTAGTGCAAATGGTGCTCCTCTGTAGATACACATTAGTAAAATCCACAATTCTGCATTCTAAGACTAAGACCAATTCACTTCTACTGATAATAACAGATAAAACCATAAACTCATTAACACAAAGACTAAAACTGCCTGCTCCTCTATATCTCTCAGGTCCATGTGTTCGACCTCAGCATCAACAAATATGAGGCTCTCTGCCAGCAAAAAGTGGCGTCCGAAAAGACCAAGCTCTTCAACATTGAATTCAACCCTGTCCATCCCATCATCATCGTGGGTGACAGCCGCGGCCATGTCACCTGCCTCAAGCTCTCTCCCAACCTCCGCAAGAAGCCAAAGGTAATTCTTAATCGATCAGTGCTGTGCTACATACGCTGAATTGCTGTATCTACATCTTTGTGACAGTTTAAAGTCAAATGACGTGAGTATGGCAAATTTATTTTACTCCCTAGTTAGAATTTGATTGATTATATTAGCTGTAACTTTGAACTTCTTTATTAGAGCTCACTGAAGATCCCTCCACTGCAGCTCTGTGAATGTCTGCACTGTAGCATTCCGCTAAGCACATTTAACAGATGAGTCATTGCTAGACTTGTAATTCCTTAAAATGTTGCCTAATGATTGACGGGAGGGATTTTAGTAGAGCAAGAGCATTAAAGCAAGAAGAAGTTAATTTGGCCCTTAAATGGCATGGCCAGTAGCCATAGTGATCTTTGATTATTCTCCCCCACCAACTACAATGTCGCTGTAATTGTATCAGATAAAAGTCACGCGAGATACGCGGGCTAACACCTCTCTCATTACCTCCGCCGGTCGAGATGGAAACGTTTTAATGGGAGCTTCACACTGAGAAGTGTTTGTGATTGTCGCTTGCAGCAGCTGACTCATCTCGTCCTCTTCATTTCTCTCTTTGACTCCACAGGACAGGAAGGGTCAGGAATTGCCGATGAATGTGGAAGTGGAACGAGCAAAGATGGAGCAACTGTTGAGTTCACTGAGATAGCCTGGGAACAATCAGAAGAACCGAGGCAGCAAAAATTTCATTTAAACATTTTAACTTTTAATTGCCTAGAATTTCGAGAGTAACCAAAACTGGTCTTTCAGCACACCTTTAATGTATGCCATGCGTATTTTTATGTTAAAAAAAACTTTAATTTAATTCATAATCATAAATACCATTTAAGCCAAAAAACTATAATTAAACATTACTATTCCTCTCAGACACAGTTCTGTTTTTGCACTTGATCTTTTATTTGTTTTCACCTGCTGAACTTATTCCTTGTCCTCAAGTGTTTCTTTTGCAGGCCTCTATAAACAGCAAAGAACCCTTTATGAAAATCTGTTTTCAAAATAGTATTAATTCATGACAAACCGTGTCGCCCAGTTTGCAATTGATCACTGCAGGCAGTACAAAATATAAACAGCATTCCGTTTCCCATTTTTTCTCTCATGCTGTCAGCAAGTACATTTGCTTGTTCCTTTGATATGCGTTCTCTAGACTAGAGCCAGCGACGGCACACTGTCCTGGCTGGAGAGAAATCAGTGTGAACATACACTAATGAGTTATACACTAATGGCCACCAGTGCGGCGTAGTGGAGTCTTCACGGTCACATAACTGCATCACAGAGACAACCTCCCTCAGACCAGCTGTCAGCCCCAGAAGACACTGCTCTGATCCGTGACCTGTGAAACTCAGCGCTTTAAAGCCATGCTTGTTCACGTCACCATCACTCTGCTGTCATTATTTGTCAGCCAGAGGTCCTCCTGATCATGTGTGAACAAGTGCTTCTTACTTTTCACATCTCACATATCCACATATCAAGAACTCGCTGTGTTCTGTTGTTGGGAGGAAGACTTTGAACCTGCTCTGATGATGGATCAAGGAGCAAAGCCTGAGGATTTTTTTGATTTCGTTGGACTGTGTTATTGTTTTTCGCAGTTTTCATTGCTTTGGCTTTGTTCTGCGAGGTAGATGGCAGTGGAATGCAGGATGTGGTTTTTCATCGTCATCCCTTTTTCCTATGTGACAGATACAATAAGGACATTTTATCGTAAGACTGTATTTCAAAAGATCAGCAGGATGCAACTGCATTGCAGTTTGCACACTGATGTTGTTAGCTTCTCTTCCAAAAGTATGTTTCCCCTTGCAGATTTTGTCAAGTTGGTCATGCAAATCTGCCATGTTGCGTTAATAGAAAGCAGTAGAACGTATAATGCATAAATTAAATACTTTTTGTGTGTTCATTCGTCAGCATTGATTACAGTTGGTAGATCAAATGGTGCATCATTAATTTAATACAAACTCTCAACTCAACTGGCAAGCTTTTGGCCTGTATAAATGGCAAAAACACAACAGTTGGCAATCACATCAGTGCTCTCATATCTGTGTTATATGTCTGTGTGGATTTAACTGAGAGATCTTACATAATCTCAGAAAACAGTCTGCCGTATCAGAATAGTAATACTACCAATCACACTGTTAACCCAAACAGAGCCAAAACACTGGCTTAACCCTCGCCCCCAAAAAACAGCTTTACTCCTGCTCTCATTTACAACAAGGCCAATCACATAATCAACCAAACTGTTTATTTATTTAACATGAACAACTTCACTGTAAACATGTTCTGCATTCTGTCTCGGTCTCTCATTCTTTATTTATATCTTTCAATCTATACTATATTTTTCACATTCTAAGTCTTCATTTTGACCAGAATAAATGGAATTAATTACAGTACTTGAGCATCTTTTTGGACACTTATCAAAGATATGAGTAAACTTCCAGTATTCTGTATAATTATTGTAAAAATGTAGCAAAAAACTAAATTTAGTGATAGTCATTATGTTTTGCTTATAAAATAAAAAGGGACACACACTAATATAAAAACACTTAAAAACCCAAGCAAATAGGGACCAAAACCTACAAAAAATTAACTCAATTTAAAAAAGAGACACATTAAGGTAATGCAGAAGACTCCAGTGATATCCAGTGTAATGGAGCTTGAATTCATGATTGTGAAGATATTGAAAATAATATGAATATGATAATTGCATAGAACTCTGAATAAATGTGCAGAAACATATACAATGTATTACTAACTTACTGCTGTTTGAAATGTTCATTTTGCATATTGTTACTGAAATGCTTAGAAACTGATATTTTATCACTACAAGATTAAAAAAGTAAAATGAGCACTTGCTCTGTGACCAGCAGAGGTCAGGATGGGGAACAGAACAGAGGGTGGGGAACGCTGGGAGGAAGGGATGAATGTTCACATCAAAATAACAACATATTGAAGATAATCTAAAACAAACTATATAAAATAAACTTAAATGTTACAGATGTTTATGGAGGTGTATATAGGCTTATTAAACTACTCTAGAATCTTTGTAAACATTTGATTGTTTTTGAAGATGCTCTGTTGGGGACATTCTAAAACGCTTAACGTGATATTCACTTTATCTGTCGAATATGGCCTCGTTCTTTTGATAGTAGTTAGTGATTATTACACGGAAGGTTTGACAGAAATGTGGGTTTCCCTCGTCAGTTTTTATGTGCGTAAGCCACGTTAAGCGTTTTTAACGTTAAGCTTTTTAGAATGTCCCATCTGTTGTGCACTTGCACCTCTTTGCCATTTTGTAGATTAAATAAAATGTCCACACTGAAAATCTTACTAGATTCCAAAACAATACAATAATTGCTCAGCGACATACATGCATCTGAAAGCTTCCTCGCACAGTAACGTTAGCCTAGTAAATTCAGTATGTCCCACAGGCACGTCCCTTACAAGTAAATAATAGGCCAAATCTTCTAATAAAGTGTTTTCTCAAAGAGTCCACCCTAAAATGTAAAATTCTGTTATAAAGTAACGTTACTCACCCTCGTGTCATTCCAAACCCCCAAGACCTTCGTTCATCTTCGGAACACAAATTACGATATTTTTGATGATATCAGAAAGCCGTCTGTCCCTCCATAGACAGCAATACAACTGAAATGATCCAGTTCCAGAAACGTGGTAAAAACACATCTGCAAAAAAAAAAAGTCCGTGCGACACCATAACTCAACTTCACTTTTGCGCCGATACGAGAATACTTTTTTAGATGCAAAACGCAGATTACCCACATGCGAGTGCTTTCACTCACATGTAAACAAGGCTGATTACGTCAAATACGTTAAAGCTTGCGTATACCGTGCGTTGAGATACTCAAAAATGGCGGAAGATGTAAGTCACAGGAGAGTAAATTATGCTATTTTTGTTTTATCTGCTACTGGGGAAAAGCTGCTTCAGTGTTAGGAACAGTGTTGGGGGTAACGCATTACAAGTAACACAAGTTATGTAATAATATTTTTAATTTTAGAGTAATATAACCAAGTTACTTTTTTCAAACTCCTGACTCCTGACATGTTGGGAGAAATCAGATACAGAGGGATTGTGTGCGGTGTGTGAATACAGTCAAGTTCTAGACTAAATGTGAATGTGCATTAATTTATCTCATGCTCAAAAAACTCATTTAGTGTTCATCAAAATGAATTAAAATAAACTTAGAATATGATGCAAACAAAATTAAACTTAAATTACACAAATGTATCTAATCCCATTGTTTTATTCAATGTCTTTGCTGCTGACCTTTGATGATGCAGTTCAACCATACCTTAAAAACTATTGTGCTTCATTGTTTTTGTTTTATTGCTGAAGACTATTGAACTTTCTTCTCCCGTATTCTACTTTACAGATATGAATTTACTTTTTCTTCAGCCTGATGTTTATTCATTATACTTTTGTGAAAGGGCTTTTACATTTGCTATAAAAAGAACTTCTTATATTAAAAAAAAAACACTCAAGCTCTGCCCATATTTAAAAAGTAACGCAAAAGTAACGTAAGCATTACTTTCCATAAAAAGTAACGCAATTAGTTACTATTTTACGGAGTGAGGCAATATTGTAATGTATTACTTTTAAAAGTAACATGGTTGGATTAATTTAAGAGATGGAAAATTCTGCTAAACCTGTGACAAATAAAACATTCATGCATTATTTTTATATAAATTTATATAAAATGTGCAGGCAAGATTAGTGAAGACATGACACATATCATATTTTGAATTAGACATTTAATTTGATTGAAAGACAAAACATCAAAGAACACCCCACAAAGTAGAACAGATGACTTTTTCATTTCCGTAAAAATATGACAAAATATGATGAGAGGACAGTCCTTCTCTCTGAGATGGCGAAAGAAGGAAACCAAAAGGCAAAGTGGAGGTGAAAAGGGTGAATTTGTCGGAACTGACGTCATCCCCTCACACGATCCATTTTCAAATGCTCTGATTTGAATTTTTTCCACTTCAAATCAACACTTACACAATGTATACAACAGCCCACAGAAAAGGGAAGGAAGGGAGGATATATAAGCAAGGGATAAAATTACATTTGTACAAAAATAGATTTTTTTTCCTATAGTTTTCTCAACGTTTTTAAAAGGTCCTGTCTCTGTGCAGACTGAAGCGGTGACTGTGTCAGGGTCAAAATTTATCATCTCTAGTTTAAAATGGGGGGGGGGGAAGTGGCTAAACAACTGGTTTCTTTAGATTTTTTTCACTAACTAGACATTTGTTTGAGGTTTCGTGAACATAAAATGATTCATAAGTCAAGGAGCTGGTGACCTAGAGCTCTAAACTGCTGGTATTAGTCTATAATTTTACTTTGTGTGTGTGTGTGTGTGTGTGTGTGTAATTCAAGGCTGAACACAAAAGCTTCAGCAGTTAAAAACATTTCTAGTATCTGAGAATACAACAGTGCAATTAGGCCTGGTTTTAGTCAATTTAAGAAAAACGCTTGGCTCCCTTAATAACATGGTTCGGAAACATTTAAAGAATGGATTTATATACTTTCATATTTAGAAATATACACACATTTACATATAGACAAAATATAGCTTTATGTTATAAAGCATTTGCTTATGTATCAATTCTATCTAGGTTATCATTTCTGCATTGCTCCATTTCCAAAAGGAGAACGTTTTTGATTTCAAACCTGAATATGGCTTCAAGTCACCGGTGATCCAAAATATTCATTCATTACAAAATCTAGTGAAGCCATTCAAATTTATTTGCCACGCAAAGGAAATGAGCGTTAGAGGACGAAAAGCTGATTTTCAGAAATGGAGACGCATCCTAATAAACAGCGTCGACTGAAGTTGGTTGGGCTTCGCTCTGGATAAACCCCCTCGAGTCATCGAAATCAAGCTATTGCTGAAGACCCCTGTGAGACTGCACTCAAACAAAAACAAACATCGATCATATCATGTAAAAGTGCCATTATTATCCAATTAAATACTTGTACAAAATTCAAGTAATGTTGCAGTGCTGCATCTCCACCGCTAGGTGGAAGTCTCAGCTCTCCCATTGCCTCAGTATTATTCTCTACCAGTACTGCTCCACTCATAATAGCGCTCTATATACTGCCTGGAGACCCGAATCTTGGTCCTGGCGGTGTAACCTTGTTCGCATGTCATCTTTCATTGCCAGAGTCTTGAAAATCAACCTCACTATGGACAGTCTTTGGGGGGGAAATGCTAAATGCATAGTTTAGCAGCAGCAGCAGCATACAGAAATAAAGAAATGATTGAAGATGGCAAATTACAGACCCAGGAAACAGATGATACCTCATATTAAAAAGGCAGCCCCAAAAACACAACAATGGGACTTGAAGCATGAGGTTAAGTGCTTAGAAACATCCTAATGATAACACACATATGCAAGACCTGAATGCATGAGGCGGCTCGTGCGAACGCAGGAGTGGATGGGGGACACAAAAGACTCTATACCATAGTAAAAGTGACTGAAAGAGAGGTAACGGCACACATTTTGAAAAATCCTCAAAAAAAAAAAAAAAAAAGGATACCAATACTGAATTGGTTGTAATAAACTGTACAAGTGTCGAGCTCGTTTGGAAAACCACTTGAGGTGTATTGGTATGCAGACGAGACACAGTGGGACATGTGGGCGGCTTACAGGTGGCAGGATGTCCGCTATCGGCGTCCTTAGTTTACGTCGTTCAGCGTCACGGGCTCTTGTGAGAACAGGCAGATTGGATTTTTAAAAGAAAAATTCGAGTGCATAATGAAAAAGTGTGAATGATCATAATCCAAAACTCAGGTTGGCTCATTAGATGCTGGGATCTGCTCCCAGCAACCTCATGCGGCCGTTCCTGTCTGATCCTGAAGTTACGTCCTTATTGCATCTCCCACACACCGCAGATGATATTCGGGGTGGATTGTGATTCCTCACTTGGTTCAGAGCAAACTCGCTTCTTAAATGACAGTAATTATAAGAACATTCAATCAGGAACAGCTCGCTTGAGGGAAAAACCGGCAATTTGAGCAGGATTGTAATCGCAAAGACTCCCATAAGGGGCTGAAAACACATTGTTTGTGTTAGAAACCCGGATTATTACCCGCATTGCCTTCATCATCTCCCATAAGTCTTCATGTGTCCAGACACACCAGCCCAGGATGGCCCTATCCAATCCTGGATCCCTCCCATTAACCCATTATATCCCAACGTACACGACCCTGCGCAAGACATTCCTGCAATTACTGCACCCCCACTAAATCTACTGTATTTTTTTTTTCATATGTGAAGGATAGTTTGATACACCCGTGTCCACTGTTGTCTCTGGGCTTGAAGTCCATTGTCATCTTTTTTCTTATGTGTATATATTTATATCTTTATACAAAGTATAAAACAGACCCATGGACGCCAAGACTGTATTGGTTCTGAAAGTTCCTTTGCTCTGGCAAATGGTGTCACGTGTTCAGTTTCTAAGGGGCCATTGGGGTGGCAGACCCTTGTGTCCCCCCGGCGACAGGAGGGCTTTATCATTTTGTCACTTTGTCATTATGTCATTTGGTGGGGCGCTTCTAGCATCTCCATGAGGAAGGTGTCGATGGGCGTGTCTCCTATGAGCTTGAAGAAGAACAGATGCTCCAAACACTTCAGTCCAATGGAACGCAGGGCAGGGAGCCGCAGCAACAGCTTAGCGAACCTGTATGCAAAAACAAACATACATGATCAAAACACGACGGATGTACAATTCAACTGATAGCTCTTTTATCTGTACTTGATATGACTCTGACAACCTGACAACCTTTGAAGTCAGACAAGACCTACATATGAAGCTGTTCTTCAAAAATATTGTTTTGATCATATCTTTCTATACGTATCATTCAGGTCCTGCAGGTAAGTGGTTCGTGTACCTTCCAGGTTGTTCAGGGTACTTCTGTTTGCAGTAGGCTTCCAGGGAGGCATAGACCTTTTCTCTCAGTGCCTCCACCTCACCTGGGTTTGACAGGCCTTTGGAGTCTGAAATAGAAGATGCATAACAAAGTTAAGTTTTGGAGTAGAAACTGTACTATTGTGCTCCAGAACAGCCTCCCAGAAGAACAATGCAGCTGCTAAAACACCAACCAATATCTTCAAAATACAGAATTACATTCCTAATTCTTTCTCAACTCAATCTGGTACTCTGGAAGAGGCTTCTGAGAGCCTGTAATTGGACAAATGAGCTGTCTTTTATCGCCCTCTATATGAAGTGATGGAAACAGAAGAGAGGTCTGCCTTCCTCTTTAATAAATATACTCTCTGGGGTGCAAAGCCAGTGTTTAGAAAATCAGACTGAGAGGAAATGACTGGACGTGGGATCAGGGAAACACTTTTTTTTGCCTATAATATTAATTTCAAGAGCTAAAACTATACCTCTACATACATACATACACATATTTTTGACTGATAGCATAACAAGGGGAATATAAAGTAGTACCTGGATTGAAGAGGACGATGGCTCGAAGGCACCCTAGCTCTGTTTTATCCATCTGCATGTCTCTCATCTTTGACACCAACTCAGTCAGCACCCTTAATATAGGAGAAAACAGATTGAAAACAGGTTGAGTAACGGCAAGTATAAACCTGTTTTAGGATGTCATGATCAGTATAGGAGAACATGTGGTCCCTTTTCACACTCTACATTCACCCAATTCATTCATTTTAATTAGAGCTTTACCTCTTGTCGAACATGTCAATGTAAAAACCTTGAGAGTGTTCACGTAAAAATAAAAAGCAAATGAAAAAACGCCACTTACTACACTTGCACATGCCCCAATAGATGAATTAATAAAGGACACTGAAACACGTTCAGAGAAAGGTGGGCAGATATTACGGCGTTGCTGGGCAGTGACTGTCAAATACCAATGGCGTCTCAGTAAAACATCTAGATTGGCATCCCTTCCTCTGATCCAGAGGGTGACATCTCCTCTGAGAGTCTTGGCCTCTGTGTGACCGGGTGACGGCACACTCACTGGTGCGAGGCATCCTCGTTCCCACTCTTAACACACTCTAATTGAATTGGCCTCCTGGAACAATAAGTGGAGGGGTGGGGAACTTCAGCCCAGTGTTTAAAACGACCATCCACTTCATTTGTGCCTCGGCTGTCACTTGCAGGGGACCTGATAAAGAAACATTATCAGGGCTGCGCATCTTAATGCGAACAGCATTAACACGGAGATCCTTTCTTCCAGAGGAGTCGGGTGTATTCTAATCGCTAAAGCAGCCTCCGGGCGCTGAGAGCGGAGTCTTGAACCACGGCGCTGAAGAACTAACAGAGTCAGGTGACACGGCTGCAAGGGGATGTTAATGATAATCAGTATTTCTGTCTTGTTTTTCAGTAACAATATCCTTTAAATGAAGGTAAATATATATATATATGAATTGCACACAATATAAACTTGCCTTAAATTATTTTTATCATTGCTTTTCTTAAATAATTTATTTCTATTCAAACTTTATTAATGAACAATTTAATTTCACTGTCAACAAGTGGTGCTGCTGCTGTGTTGGTGTGCATTTCACAACTAAATATGTACTCTGTAACCACTACGGCCCTCTTCAAACCAGTTTTAGGTTGAGATATAGAAAAAAAAATGTAGCTGATAGCTTTGTTGCACAGCAGTGTTCTGATTTTGTGGGCAGATACAGAGCAAAGCCCTTGGCGACACTGGGTGTATCCCTCCATATTTTTGGATTTCATCATAAATGACACACAAATGGATTTCCTTTAACATTATCTGTCTGAGCACTCAACCATTTCTGCATGACCTCTGTTGCCAGCGCAGCTGCATATTTAATGAATATCGATGTAAATCGATAGAAAGCTCGCTCCTCCCTGCCCTTCTGTCTCAGAATTCCACTAGCAGAAATGTCAAGGTTCCTCTTCTGCCCTTGTCATGAAAATTTCTAGTCTTTGTGTCATCCCATTTGAATACATTCAATATAGCCAAAGCCTCATATATTACAAGAAAATTATAATAAATAAAATTGAATACATTTTTAAATAAAATAATTTAAAATATGCATACAAATGACAAAATACTACTTTTTTTTTTTTTTTTTTTTTAATTACGAAACCTTTTTTTTTAAACATTTAAAACATTAAAAGTATAATTCCAACCTGTCAAATATGGCTCCTACTCCGGCGCTGTGGGCGCTGTTCCGGTGCACGTGCAATCCTGTGGCCAACAGTATCCCATCTTTCACTGCTATTGAACGGTGTGAAAATGACGCAATGAGGAGCTCATTCCATCCTGAGAGAGACAGACGAAATCATGATAAAACATTCCACACAGTAAGAGGGAATTAAGCAAGCATCTGAGTGACAGGGCTCCTTTAACTAGTCTGCCTAGCAACTACCCCACTCCCCTTATTTCCCCAGAGTTGAGCTTGGGAAAAGCTGAGATGCTTTCATCTGTGAGACAGCAGAACTAAAGGAGTTATTTATAGAAAACCTGAGAGCTGAGAGAGAGAACGAGAGAAGACCCTCTCAACATGCTCTTCAGCTTGTTCTGGGAAGATAAGCATGACTCGTTAATACAATGGGCTATAAAGGAAATTAAAAGCGAAGCAGTTTATTTGTAGAATGGTGGTTTACTGAGCATCTATTTGTCTTATTCATGCTTTGTCAACTTTGTATAGACTCACTCATAAATCTGATGCTACTTTCAAACTTTTGTGACAGAACCTTTCCACACATCAGTGCTGTCCTGTAACTAAGCAATGACAACTGTCCCTTTTAATTACCACTATATTAGCCAAGGAGACTTCATTTCCCCCTTTTTAATATTTTACATTCATTTTTATATAAAAGCACTTTTCTGTCATCAATCATAAACTTCCAACCGAGACAGCATTTTCTGGTATCAAAGTTATACTTAGTCCATTTCTTAATGCCTATACATTTTCCAAATATAAGCATCTCGATAAAAAGCATTTGTAACAACAATATCAACAATTTGATAAGTTGTCAAATTTAAGATGATTTAACTGTCATATGTGAAACATTTAAGTATTAAAAATAATAATTTTATTTTCTGTTCTTACTTAAATGTTTAACATATG
>JAUMHP010000078.1:6713112-6723440 GCA_032361065.1 Enteromius trimaculatus | reverse complement strand
ATTTCCATGTATATACACATTTATATATTCATATTCTTGTATTATAGATTACATATAAATATATTTAATAAATAAACAAAATTTATTCTTATATAATAAATTATAATTATATACACATAAATATACATTATGCAAACAAAAACTTTTATTTTGAATGTGATTGACTGTTTGACAGCATTAATATGTGTAAATATATATATATATATATAAACTAGTGGTGGGCCGTTATCGGCGTTAACGTGCTGCATTAACGTGAGACTCTTATCGCGTGATAAACAATATACCGCTAATCGCTAAAAAATTATATAGTTAATCTATTCACAAAGTTGGGTTGGGAGCTGGCTATATACTACACAAGCTATGATGACTTTCGCCGGTTACACAGCAAATCAAAGCACATGGTGCACAGTGTTCGGAGAAGAACGCTGGAAAATACGACGAATAAGATGCTTGTCTATAGCCTGCTGCAGTACAGGCCGCGGTTCAGCTGCGCGTGACAAACACTGCCAGCGTGAAAGCACAATAGGCGCGCACTGCTCCTACTCTGCATATGCACTGCTTATGCGCAGCTGACGTGTGCAGTGTGAAACCGGCGTTACAACCGTGACATTTTAGCGCGGATGTATACCTAGCCGAATAGCACTGTAGCTCTATTCGGACGGGACTTTTCTAAACTACTGTACATGTGAGCTTCGATTCTTATCACCTGTCGTCTGTGATTTTCATGTACCATTTCGGATGGGCGTCACAGAGACATGGCAGATTTGAATGGGATTAAAATCTGCATCTGTGAAACAAAACATTCTCTAAGGACCCCCTGTAAAACTAGTCCCGTCCGAATAGGGCTATGTTCTTAGCCATTCTGAATGCTTTTGGTAGAATTCAAATGAGCCATTTTAATCTAGATCAATTTCAAAATTAATCTATATTAATCTAGATTTTAAAAAAAATCTAATATATACACACGCACATAAAAAATTAGGGCATTTTCACAGTTTCACCCAAAAAAATTAAGGAATATATTGCCACTCTATATGCACCTTTTTAGGTGTAGACAATGTGCTAATATGCAAATTTGTCCCTTTAAGGGTACTGTCCTTTTTGAGAAAATTAAATAAACCTTGGACTGCAAACACAAAAATGCCTTTAGAAAAAAGTTCTGAGAAAAGCTCTGAAATCATTAGATTTGCAGATGCCTCTTTTCATATTGTGCGTGTGATGCACTGTCATTCAGACATAAAGTTTTACTTAAGTGTCTAAATACTTGGTGAGACCACTTTACGACCATTATTAGAGGCAGTAAACATCTCCACAGTTGGATACACACTTTGGATAATGACTGACAACAGATAAACAGTGGGGCTCTTCCGTGATTTCGCATCAGAACACGGTAACTCTCAGGAGATTCCTGTGAAAGTGTTGAATGTTTCCCCTCTACAGTATTTAAGCGGCTGTTTAAAACCCGCACTGACAACAGAAGCAGATCAAAGGCAGAAGTTGGAGATGGCAAACTGTTAGCCAGACGCAAAGCCATCTCTCCGAAAACAGAAGCAGCTTATGAATATTTCTGTGGCTGATTGGGGACATGCAGACGTTCCTCCTCGGTGCAACCGTTCCTGTCATGTTCTTTAACAAATACATAAACAAACAGATCATTAATTCACAAAGCAGCAATATAAAAGGAAGGCGAAGTGGTGAAGAGACTCTGACGCTCCTTAAAAGAATACAACTCCCACAGTTCTCGTTAAACACGGTAATACTCATGAATGTTGAATAGCTATCTTGGCTCTGTTTACACTGACCTTGTTTCCTCTACAAAACAACCAAAAATGACCCAAAAATTGAGGCTGCTAAATACCTGATTTGATAAAAAAAAAAAAAAACCAAAAGATATGCATATTTAAATACAATAAACATAAATTTAAGCATTTCTGTAACTGAAGTTGTTAACAAGCAGACCGCCTATTATTGTTTGATATTTAACAAATTTTAGTGAAATAAAATGATAAAAGTAGTAACAAATGCAATATTAAATTTTTTAATATTTAAACTAGGGTTATAGATCAATCCCATCCATATCCAAAGTTGAAAATCCTTGATGTAGATGAACACGTATCCAAGTAGCAGAATATAAGTGGTTGATAGAGGTGGTAAAAACCACCATGAATGATTTGTTTAGTGTGAATACAACCAGCCATATGATTTGCTTGTGAGATTCGGTGGAGCGGGGCAAAAGCTAGCCCCGGGCATGAGTGATGACGACTTTTTCAGATTTGAGGAGATGCTTTGATAACATTCTCTTCATGACCATCACAAAACAACGGCTGTTTTTGTTCCCGCTGAATGGAAAGCATTCGGCCTGCATTATTCACAGCAGATCCTGGTCCCGGGTTCTCGCAGAAATGCCACGCTTGCATATCGCACTATGAAAATTTTATCACTTGAGGGGGAGAGATGAGAGACGTTTCAATTTTTCATTGTCTGCTTAAACTATATTATTGTTGCGTGACAACAGGGAGGGACAAAAGCAGTCTGGATTTACAGCTGCGCAAGACGTCTGCAGGCTCATGTGACATATCCCTGTCTCAGAAGCACTTCCTGTGTGTCAGAGCTATTGAATCGGTAAAACAAACACAAAGTAGTACCTAAATTGCAACAACTGGTGTGTTTCCATGTATAACAAAACTATAAGTAAAAAAAAAAAAAAGAAGAAGAAAAAATGTATTAATTAAATTAATTAATCAATAACCCTACTGGTTACTGGCCAATACTTTTGTTATTATTATTTTTTATTAATATTAATAAATATTAAAGATTTTACAAATAAATATAAATATTAAATTAAAGGATAAATATTTAATTAAAATCCATTTATACAAAATTATTATTATTTTTAAAGCATTGTTTGTCAGGTTATAAAGCAGAATCTGTGCATGTAAACTAACTCGATGTACTCAATGAGAGGTGAAAAATGAGCAAATGGGACCATATTCTCCTCCTCTGAAGACGGCCCTTCCCTGTCTGACTGGAGGCATGTTACTAACGCCTGTTTAACTCCTGTTCTAGGTCACCATGAGATAAACACACTTCATTCAGCTTGGCCAAACCCCAACCATTAAGCAGCAGTGGCGGCCCATTCATGAGCTGCACTCCCGGGCCGAGGTCCTCTGATTAATTAGCACACGGGGCAGTGGCTTCCAAAAGAGCACAGACAGAAGAGGAGCTCCGGGGATAGCAGAGGGAGCTGGGTGAGTGGGGGAGACGATGCCTCTGACTGCCGGCCAAGAAAGAGCTACAGCGGGAACACATTCCAGTTAAGTGTCTCCCTGTTGTCCAACTCTGCATCATTATTTTCTTTAATATCCCGCATTAAACCATCATCTTCAGCCAGCAGGATGAGTTAGACTGTAACGTTTAAACTATGAAAATAACTGTCGGTGCGCAGGCTGAGAATTTTGCTTCGTTTAAGACACAATGTCACTGACTGCCTGGAAGCTATAGAGAATGACATTTACCATGATGATGACATTTATTAACCTGAAAATAGTTTTTTTGTTTATCAGTATCGGACACCTTTTTAAATACAAGTTGCGTTTAAAACACAACGTCACCATTTCTGCCTGGGAGCTACAGAAAAGGTTCAAACAAATGATACTTAAAGTGATATTCATGACATCTTTTGATGCACAAAATGCATAATATAATGCATAATAAAATACATTATTTTTATTGTCATTATAAATGAGTGCTTTTAAATAATTAATTGCAATTGATCACGGTTAATTGCATCCCAAATAAACATTTTATATAAGTGTATATTTATGATGTCTATCTATATTTAATAAAAATGTAACATTTAAATATGAAATATATTTATATATCATTTATACAAATACACACACACACACACCTAAATATATTTAATATACATACACATTATAATTATACACAGCACACACACATATATGTTATATAAACAAAAACTTAATTTGTATGCAATTAATCGCGATTAATTGTTTGACAGTACTAATACAAACACACCACTTTGTCTAAAAAACTAAAATCTCTATTTATTAACTCTATCAATGGTTTTTTTTTCAACTGATTCCTTAAAATAAAAATGTAAAAAACTAAACAGAAATGTCCACAAAATAAAAAAGCATTCCTAAAACTAAAAGGTAAAAAAAAAGAAAAATATTTTTAAAATAATTAGTACCTTGTTTGCAAAGCTAAACATACTAATGAACAATATAAATAATAAAACAAAGCAATAATAACCTCGGTTCGCCCCTACGCTCACAAAAAACGAGCCCCCTGCTGGAGATACTGCGACCAACCCAACCAAGATAGAGAATCAAAGACTGAGTGCTTTCTAATGTAAAGCCTGGCAGCTTCTCCCTCATGACAGACCTTATGTTCTCCCTCGTCTCGCTACCTTTCCCCAAACGTCGGTCCTCTGTTCCTACACATCTTCATCTTCCAGAAATAACCCCCATTTACTCACATAACAGCTTCCAGAACATTTTCGCTTCAGTACAGAGCAGTCCCAAAAGACGCACTCAACCACCCAAACTCTCTCTCTCTCTCCTTCTCTATCCTCCTCCTGTTCTACCACTCTTCCCGTATGAGAAAACTCTCCTCAGAGGCTGACGGCAGGCTGAAAGCTCCCGGGGACTGTCAGAGTATTTCATTATTCAAACAATGCTGGAAAGTGGAGCCAATGATCACTTTAGTGGTGCTGATTTGTCATGGTGACTAGACGAGGGAGGGAGACTTCGCAGCGCACAGGTAAATTCAACAACTTTATCTTGCTCTGCTTCTCTCAAGGAATAACCAACCAAAACTCCATTAAAACAGATTAAGAAGTTGGATGCGTAGCCTAGTGGTTACCATACGTGCTCCGACACACTGAGCATTAAAGTTGGAATCATAGCCTAGCGGTAAGCGCACATTTCAACAGTTAAAGTTTGGTGAAAATCTTTTTGCTACACACAACAATTACGGTGATATAAACATGTTAAAGGAATACTGTAGTTTACCCAAAAATTTTGTCATCATTTACTCACTCTTTACTCAGACCTGTATGAATATCGTTGTTCTGCTGAACACAAATGAAGATTTGGTTGAGCCAGGTTGTTTTGGGTCACCATTGACTAGGGGGGAAAAAATTACAGTATATACAGGGTCTAATACAGTATATAACCTATTTTTCCAAATACAAAAAAGAATAAATGGAGCATCCCTCTAACATGACATGACAGAAGCTGCCAAACAAATAGCTCTGTCCCAATTCAAAAGCTGCCACTGACAAGCGGCGGTAATGTTTATACTGGACTTTTTGTTCTAAAAAAATACAAAACATAGTTATAATTGGTCTATTTTTGTGCTTGAGTGTATTTTGTAACAACTGATATTCAAAGTTAAAAAACAATACTTTTATATTTAAAAGTGTAACGGCATACTCTCTCTCACACAAACAAAAAAAGACACTAGCTACTGGCACGCAATGAATCTTGGGATAGTCTGGGGTGTGAAGGACCCATCTGCAGTATCCTTCATGGCCTGGGAAATAAAGGACACATTTCAAGGCTGCATTTGAAAGGGCCTTGGAACTTGGACAGCCTTTGTCGTGCTGCTAAGATGCATTCTGATTTCAACGCAGCCTCTGATTTGCAACACAGGCACAGTCTTCAAAATTCAAATCCCCTTTTTTCAAATCCTTTCCACACCTACATGCACCTTTTAAAACAGTGGCCTGAACATATAAGAAACCGGCTTAATATAAGAATTCAATAGTCTTAAGCATAAGTAAAAAAAAACTAATAAGCAAAATGACTTCAAAAGGGGGCTGAAAGATATAAAACAGCATCAGAACAAAGAGAATGAGCAGAACTGGTAGATGAATGAGTCTTTTTCAAACAATGCAGTAATCTGAGAAAATAGAGTCTTTCCCAGGAGACGTGCTATGACATCACGTACGTCCAAACACCGCCATCAACAAGCTACATCACTTACATTACACCAAAACAAGTAGTGACAGAAGTGCCGTCAAGCAGGGCACCACAGCATATGGCTGAAGACATTTTAGCTCTGGGGGGTTCTTGAATGTCCTAAGTTGTTTTTGTAACTCGACCCACACTACAACTTGCCCTGTAGATCAACATAGAACTGCAGCATTCAACGTTCTTCCTATCCTCCTATCATCGCTTGATTATTAAATGTTTTACTACTCTTTATTGACAGAACAAAAGAGAAAACAACTATTTAGGGTACTATTTAAGTACACAGGATTTGTTTTGGCTTGTACAGTAAACCTGTGATTGGTTTCCCAGTTGCAAAGAGGAAGAGATGTCACTTACTGAATTGGAGGGCATCGGTACATTGGTCTCAATGTAAGTCTCCGTCTTGGGCTCCACAGCAAGCTCCGCCTCCAGGATCTTCTCCACAGGCATGTCTTCGTTCGCACTGCTGGTCGACTCCACCTCGTTCTCGTTACGGTCCTTGGCTCGCTGGCGCTCCTCCTGGACGGCTGTATGTAATAATACTAGTCACGGTCACTACAGTTGGTCAATCAAGAACTCAACACACATAAGCACCGAAATCAAGCTGATGCCAACACACGAAAACCACAGGTTTTTACATTCATAGACCCTAAAAATAATGGACTCTAAAATTATTATACTCTAAACATTTTTTTATAAGTATAACACCAATTTAGAACTGTATAAGAGAAAGCAGGATATCACGGAAAAATAAACTATTGGCTTGTATATTATTAGTTTACTGATGTTTTCGGTCATCTTTGGAACACAAATAAATATACGCATCAAAAATATCTTAATTTGCGCTACAAAAATGAATGACCCAAGGTCTTACAGTTTTGGAACGACATGAGGGCGAGTAATCAATGACAGAATTTAATTTTTGGGTGAACTATCCCTTTAAGTATATTTCTACCACCAATTACTGAAAATGGTTTTATTTACGACTTGGTTACGAGACAGAATGAGATGATTTGTAACATGTTTCTTGTCTCTGTGACTTCCTCCAACAGGCCTTAACAGATCAGACATTTGATCAGCTCAGAGAAACAGGAAGTGGTTAGTGTTGAACAGTCACTCAGTCTGACTGTGGCCAGAGCTGTATTAACCACAATCCAAGCCCCTGTGGTTAGAGTGTGTTTGTGCCAAGCGCAGTTCATCTGAAAGACACCAAAACCCAGTCCCTATTCACAGCACCTTCAAACACACAAACACTAAATGTTCTCTGTTGCCTAAGCCTTCAACTATTTTCCTCAACAGCGAATCACAGAGGCATCGCGGTGGTGGAGGGGTTCGGGGGGCGGGGGGTTGGTATTCTGCTTTACGGAAAGTGCTGTCTGGAGGTCAGCCCAAGGGTAAAATACTTCTCCAGGAGTCAGAGAGAGGTGAGAGGGGCTGAAATCACGTTAGCTTTATTTCCCCTGGAGAGAAGGAGAGCATAAATTCATTTAATCCTGTTTTTCTGCAGATTCGCTCAGCTCTTTTTGGGACGAGCGTGGCCCGGCTCTCCTGTGCCTCGGGGTACAGCGCGGGCTTATGGGATACAAAACCAGGCGAACGCAAGCAAATGATCATATCCTTAAAAGAAGCCGTGATGATATAAATAAGGGAGACGAAAGGTTGCTCTAAGGTCATAGACGGTGGGAGTAAGAGCGAAACGTCATGTATGTATGATCGTACTTCTCTGTCTTCGTCAAGTATTTACTCTCTCACATGAAACAAGAGCTAGAGATTTGGGAAAGGGACTGGATCTTGGCTTTGCAATCTATAGCCATAATAAATAATTCATGAAGCCAAACCTTGTCTGACTGCTTGCAAAGACACTGACCTGAGTTCAGCTTAGTGTTGTTTTTAAAACTTTTAAGCTTGGGCACGTATCAGGAATGAACTATTACATGTGAAAAGATTTTTAAGACTGATCATGAGTTTTTACAAAAGAAAAGTGATGGAAAATAAATGTAAAAAGAGCACAGACTTATTTAAGTTAAAAAATCCTATAATTACCATTTATAGAATTATTTTAAATGAATACTAAAATAATAGTTAATAGTTGATGTGTACGTTTGTCTGAGAATTGTATTTGGTATTGCACACAGCAGAGGGTTTAGTGGTTTTAGACACACTTTGCTAAGAAAAAAACCCAAAAAAGCACACATTAGCAACAATAATGCATGTAAACATCTATGTAAACAGGCATGGAGTAATATAGCCTAAAATGAGTTCAAAAAAACAGAAAATAAGTCTCAGCAGACAAAATGAGTCTAAAAAAAACATTTAAAAATTCTGATATCTCATAAATCCAAAATTATTCTCTCTGACTGAGGGGCAAATATAGTCTCTCAGATCAATATTCCACCACCTGTGTGCTAAAATCTTCTATTAGCATGCTTAAGCACTTTCACGTCTCCTTTTCTTGGGGACAAGTGTGTAAAAAGTGCTAATGCTCCATTTCTTCAGTGCATCAACCCACCCCTTACCTCTTCCTCTCTTTCATCTTTCTCTGCCTCAGGTGATGATTTGGGAAAAAATATGGTCTTCTATATTTAGCAACAAAAGGCCTATCTGAGGGAAAAAAAAACACCACCTTGCATCAACGAGCCATTTCCTGTTTTCTCTGAGTATCATATAAGTCCACCACCTGGAATCTTGAGTACAGTTGTTGCTCATCATGTGCAGAAAAAAGCTTGTTGACCATTGTCTCACCATGAGCTGATCGGCGGAACGAATGTCTAGCGAGTGCTAATTAAGCACCGACCTGCAATCTGTCTATTTAATGGCTGACTGAAGTTACATGAATGTTTCTTCAAGAGTCACACAGAGGTGAGATTGTGTCTAACAGTGAGTTTACAAAAAACATCTCTCCTCACGATGGAAAGCTCAGGTCAGTCAGTGCAAAGAACGATGGACTCCTTCAACCAAGTCCTTAAGTACTTCGGCTAACACAAATGGATGCTAAAGGGGTGTTTACATAGCATTGGAAGTCATTAATTTTAATGAGAGCTGGTGAACAGTGCTGTAAAATATAGGGAAAAGGCAAAATCTTCTATCCTCAACTTCATGTGCTGTACCTTCTCTCTTCATGCCCATTGCCAAACACTTCTGATAGCGGCAGTACTGGCAGCGGTTGCGCTGGCGTTTGTCGATAATACAGTCCTTGCTGTCTCGACAAGTGTAGGTCAGGTCCTTACGAACAGTCCTTTTGAAGAAACCCTTGCACCCCTCGCAGCTGTACACACCGTAGTGTTTGCCTGTTGAAAAATGCAAACATACAAGCCTAAGGAGTTATGTTCAGCTCTACAATTGTAATAATTCAAGGCTCAGGGATTGTGGGATTTGAAATACCGTTAAAATACCGTCTTCTATCCCAGCTTTATATTTCAAGACAACTATAAGTATCTTCTGTGCAAACAGTGTAAACACTGTCTCTGTGCAACTTACAAAATACTGCACTATTGGAAAACAAAAAGAAAAAGCTGGTCTTAGCTAATTTCCCAGTCAAAGTTCGTTGAACAAGCCAACCAGTTCAAAAGTTCCCAAAATCCCACCCAAAACAGGCTCTTAACTGGACTAGAAAACTAGCTAAGATCAGAAAACTAGACAGTCTTCCAGACTGTTTTTAAGCTTCTATTTCCATCCCAGCCATCCCTGCATTGCAACATTGGAACATCAGTTTGCATTTGGAACTGGATTCTTTGTTTGCATGTGTACGTAAGCAAGACTTAGCTGTATTAAGATGGTTTCCCAGCCTGATTTGGCTTGTTTAACTGACCAACCAGTTCTAATAGATCATCCAAGACCAGAAAACCAGCATAGACTGGTATTTAAGTTGTTTTTCCATTACAATCAGCCCTCCACAGTAACACTGAAATGTCTGTTTGCGAATATTAGTCTCCGCTTCAGACGTCACGCCCACGGAATGTTGGCTAAATGTCTGATGCATATGGTACACTTAATTGGAAACCCTTCAGGTTTGTCGAAGTCATCAAATGATTGGTTGAGTTTTATCGGATTTCCGGGGGTCGCGGGTGTCGCGTTTATTTTTGGTCTGCCAGGAAACAAAGCACAAAGTGTGATTGCGTGTTTACATGAGTGACAATAAGCATTTATTAAGATCAGTTAAACTTTGGATTATCAAAAGTACGTCCTCTTATCTATTATGGAAGATCAAGTGAAGTACCTAACTGAGAAGGGGATGTCAGCCGCGTTTGCGGGCAAACATGAAACAACAGACGCTGACATCGCAGCTGGCTGATTCAGTATTGTGTTCGGTTCTCCAGAATTGCTTGT
>JAUMHP010000078.1:6696736-6713012 GCA_032361065.1 Enteromius trimaculatus | reverse complement strand
CGTTCTGTTGCTGTGGGGACATTTCCACGCCCCGAAACATGACGCTGAACAAAACGAACTGTGATTGGTTGTTTGACATGTCGGTCAAACGGCCTTATGGGCAGTCCTTGACCAAAGCAGCTATGAATTCCAGACCTTCTTCAGCCGTCAGTCTGAAGGTCTGGCTACGCAAGACTATGTAAATTTAAACCAGCCTAAGCAGGTCTCAGCCAGTTGAAGCTGGTTTCCCAGTTTTATTAGGCTTGTTTATCTGGGCGGCCTCCTGAGAAGTGCTCAAAACCCCTTTAAAAGACCATCTTGAACGGGCTAGGAGACTGTCCAAAAACAGCAGTTTTTTTTCCCCACCCCAACCAGACTTGAGCAAGCAACAGTTGCAAAATGTGGTACGTTCGGGGATGGACTACTGCTTTACATGCACTGTGTGTTTTGGTACCTGAGGAGCGGTCGCCGCAGATGGCACAGATGTGTTTGGTGAGGGAAAGGGGGGTAATCGAGGGCTGGGCTGGCACCTTCATCACACCGTTGAGGCCCAGGGGCGGCTTGATATCTTCTGAGCTGCTGACAGAGTTCATGGGGGAATTCAGCTGCAAAATATAAGCAAACAAACAACACATCATTTAGACACATGCCAACATATCAGCTCTAAGGACCTGGGTGAAAGAAAGCTTGAGTTTCAGAAGGCCCTGACTTTTCTGTCAATTTCTTCAGTACGTTGCCAGCGTTGAGATTTCAGATTGATTTTGTGCCGCAAAACCAAGGATATGTCTCATCTGATTACACTCCCTCTCCTACTTCCTCTGAATGTAGTTACAAGAAATGGATGCTGAGTCTGTCCCTAGTTCAATTTTTTTCATATCCAGCCCCAGCAGTGCACATGTTCTATGCTAGAATGGCGGCAATAAAATATTTAGTGGGACAGTGGAATAAAGACATGGTTCTGTTTCTCTATCTCTCTTCCTCTTCAAGCTAATATGCGTCTGGCTGGCCTCGTCCAGACATTCTTTTGCTCTCACATGTGTATTTTTAAAAGAGAAGCCCATTAAAAGTTGATTTTTTTTACGAAAAATGACAGCTAAAACAAATCTGAATTCATCACAAATGTTTATTAATCAATGTTTGTGAACATTTTATTCTAGCATTCCAAGGTGATGATGCAACAACTTGCAAGAAGCAATCATAATAACAGGCACATTCTGTTCATTTCACTCAACACGTGTTCATATTCAATTACACACTTTAATTTTATCAGCGACACAAGGGTTTTGTGTAAATGAAAGTTGCTGACGGGTAGACGGTGTGCCTAAGGGTCCAACAGGCTGTACTAAATAAAAAACCTGACAAATGCTATCTTGCTGATGGGGAGTGAAAAGTATTGTGATAAGAAGTGTAGTCACTCTACATCGGTAACAGTGATGTTATGCATGCATTTTCTTGTCTTTTATTTATATTATAGTAGATGTTATATCAACCACACATTTGTTGGAAGGCTTTTAAAAGCGTGACACAGACTTGGTAAAGGCCTTGGGACTGTGCTCGTTCTTGGCCACGAGACAGAAACACTCATGTGAGAGCCTACCAAGTCTTGTTCTCATGCTTTAGCCAGAACACAGTTAGCAGTCAAACCAGCGAGGGGGGGGGGGCTGATAAAGACCCCATTTAGACCAAAAGGAGCATCGTCACTTCCCACTTCACACCACAGCTATGTGTTGACGTGAGTGCAAGAGACATGCAGACTTGCTAGACTTCTGTGGAGTGCCATGTAGCCAGAAGACACTGGACACAGACAGACCACTGTAGCCCCACTACAATATACAAAATATATCAAGGGTAGTCACAGTTCGAATTAAAAAAAAAAAATAAGTTTTTACACACACAAAATACAGAAATAGTTTGTGATTTCACTTTTGTGTAGATTATCTTTTTTTTTTTTTTTTTTTAAATGACCTTGAGAAAATAAAAAAGTTGGTTGATTGGTTTGGTCAGCCATTCTTCTCCTATGATCTACGTCTTCCGCCATTTTAGAGGACATTACTGCGTAAGCGTAGACTTTCTTCTAGACGCAAGGCTGATTACGTCAAATACGTTAAAACTTGCGTATACGGTACGTTAAAATGGCAAAAGACATAAGTCATGGGAGAAGAGTACATTATGTTATTTTTGTTTTATTTGTACAAAAAAAAGTATTCTCGTAGCATCGTAAAAGTGAGGTTGAGTCACTGATGTCACATGGACTGTTTGACCGATGTTTTTGCTACGTTTCTGGATCTGGATCATTTCAGTTGTATTGCTGTCTATGGAGGGACAGAAGGGTCTCTGGTATCGTCAAAAATATCTTAATTTGTGTTCCGAAGATGAACAGAAGTCTTACGGGGTTAGGAACAACATGAGGGTGAGTAATTAATGACAGAATTGTAATTTTTGGGAGAACTAACTAGTAAAAGACGTGTCCAGATTTAAGAAGCAATCACACTTGGAAAGACTTAAGATAGTGAACCACCATGTACATGATTGCATGAGCCTAAGAACATGTGCGTGTGTTCACACGTGCCTGCACACACCCCTTAAACTCACGCATGGACACACACAGTAATGACACGACCCATGTCATTACACTGATGACCACAACATGCCCCGAATACAGAGACTGAATGCTGAACCAGATAGATCAACTGCTTAGAAACGACAATCCAAACAAACAAAAACACTCGAAGCTTCTTTGACAAGAACATGATTAACACTTCTGAAGACTGCTCCTCTTTCATTCAGTGTGATGATTAATTTCATCCGTCAAAAAACTAACAAGCAAAACGCTGCGGACAAAAGCCTCTGTACTTCCACTCTGTTTGATTTATAATGTCAGAAATGGTCATTGTCCTTGAAAAAACGCTGAAGGCAGTCAAGGCTGCAGGGGCCGTAACAGTGCGGCCCGTTCTGATGGAGAGAGGTGTTAACGATGAGTGAGCAAAGAGAAAGGATGGGCGGCAGTAAATTACACATGCCATACTTTATTCTGAGGCTGTAAAATGCCTTTCGCTAAGAATTTCTGCCTGCGTGTCTCCGATGAGAACCTTAAACATGCTCATGTTACCCACACTCAAATACTCAGGGGAAGAATTCACTATGAAGGAACTGAGCCCGCTGATAGAGCCATTTATTTGCACCCATTGTCTGCATTATGGGCCCGATTCAATAAAGGAATTATGCAAATCAGGTAACAGTGCATGGCATGATTCCTAATTTTTTTGGTTTAGGTTGTGAAAAAAGCTGCAGATGTAGTGTACTTTACTTGGATTATGCAGCAATTCAAATTTTTCAAGAAGAAATAACCCAAATGTCTCTTAAAATAATCTAAATTATAAAATGCATAACATTAAATAATAAAGTTAAATAATTCAATAATACTGAAAAATATTAAATTGAATGAAATTAAAATGATAAAAGAAAATAATGTAATAAAATGGAAAAATATTAAATTAAAACAAATCAAATAAAACAATTTAATAAAATAGAAAATATTAAATTAAATGATCAAATTAAAATAATAAAATTAAGTAAAAACAACTTAATAAAACAGAAAATATATTAAATTAAATTAAAATAAAACAAATTAAATATTAAATTAAATTAGTGTGGAATTAGCTACGTCAAAGTTATGGGTTTGATTCTCAGGGAGAGCAGGAACTGATACAATGCACACCCTCAATGCAACACTAGTCGCTTTATCAAAGTGTCTGCCAAATGCATAAATTATTAGGAGTGAATAAATATAGTTCAGCATTTACAGTTTTGCATAGAAACCAAGATCATGTGCGAGAAGTGCTAAATATATAACCTTGAAAATGAACTGCAGCTTGTCAGTTAGATGCAGCTTTAGGTTAAAATACAGCATGCAAAAAACCCATGAATTCATTCGTCATTTTTCTCATACTTGAATCATGCACACATACAGTATGCACACGTTGTGTTAGTTTTGCATGCAAAAGCAGTTGTTAAAATGAGTCCGTCTCTTCACTTCATACCTTTGTTTGTCTATTTTGCTGGACCTCTGTAGTTTGTCTATCAGAGCTGGGCTAACAGAGGACTCTATCAGAGTATGGCTATTTTCAACATGCAACCCAATCTGCCCAAATTCCCTCTCAATGCTGTATTTGTGTGTAGGGGTATATGTGTGTGTGTGTGTTACAGCAGGATTAAAGGGTCTCAGTTCTGTGACTGTAAATAGAATAATCCTCCCTCCCATACATGATCACACACTCTTCTTTGAGGGGTAGGGTGTCAGACAAGTGCCCCGAGTAAGAGCAGCATGATCAGCCAGCCGTGCTGTGACACTTAAGCTGTACAGAGAGGAGGGGGCATCCCAAAAGTTGAGGCACAAAGACACACACACATAAAAGTGACTGTTGATAGGGGTCAAGAGATCATTCTACAGGCCTGCTTTATAATTGGATGTTGAGTTAAAAATTAATACTTAAAAAGAAAGTTACATTTTTTTTAACTGAGCGATTATTTACTCTCATATAACAGGTGTGTCATAGATTATTTAATCATATGTGCCAAAGCTGCACAGTGTCACATATGTGCCAAAGCTGCTAAGCAGAAGAGAGAGACGCACAGAAGTTGTTAGCACCTCTAGACCTGTATATCTGTGGTGAAACGCATAACAAGGTCAGATAGTGTTGACTCAGGAGAAAGAACAGTAGCCTTGACCTTAAAAACTCACTAGCAAAGGGAAGTCATAGCAGATCTAAGTGTCAGATACCAGTTGACTTATCTCAACAAGACTGTATCCATCCAGCCTTTGAGCGAGTACACTACAGATGTTGACACTTGGTTGTCAAGCAGAAGCTAGAGACAGAAAGGAGCTGTGCTGTCACGAATTGTGTCTCTATTTTAACAGTCAAGTAATCTGACACTCACAATGACATAAGCTCAGGGTGCTCGTGCAAGACGTTCTTGCATTTAAGCAACAAAATGGAACGCAGGTATTTAACTTGACACTTACTGTGCAAGACAGCCAGTTGCATTGAAACAAAAGCAGTCAAAAACATCTGTCTAATGCATAAAAGCATAGTACATAACATCGTAAAGCATAACGTGAAAGGCCTTTTATTTTTCAGACATTTCCATTCAAAGTAATGTTATAATCCAGCATGTTTAGCAGAATGTTTTGTCATTTCTTCGTTTCGTCCCCATGGACACCAAGTTCAGTCTGCAGCTTTAGACTTGGTTCAAAACTCTCATCACATCAATCTGCTTTGCTTCGGTATTCAGACTGGAACGGCGCTTAAGGAGTCATATACGCTCCCACAAACGGATACATTTTATGCGATGCGAAACACAACGAGTGGCGATCTGGCAAGGCGAAGTCGATGCACATCACACAAAAAGAATAAGAGCATAAATCTGGAACCTTAGGGGAGCTTAGCTGATCTTACCAAGCCGAAAAACAGACTTCCCTCCAAAGGACACTTCAAAGGGTAAACCAAATCCTGCAGCAGCAACCTTTAACACCTGCTCACCTCTCAAAACCAGAAGAGGCGAACCCGAGTGCATCCGAGTGGAGTGAACTTCAAACGAAAGAAATATTGAACATCCGATGCCTACTTAAATGTTAAGTATATTTTCCTTGTGTGTAAAAAATCAAGGTTCCAAAGTAATTTTGCAGTGATTTTAAAAAAGTAAAATGGAGTAAAATCTACTTATTATGTACATATAAATACACTAACATAGGTTATATATTTGGAAAATATTTACAGGAATATTCATTTACATATTTATATTTTATGTTATATATAAATATTTAATATGTAATTTTTTTTTAAATATATACATGCATGTGTTAATTTATATACATACACACACAATACATATACAAATATACATAGTACGCGATTAATCACAATTAATCGTTTGACAGCAATATCAGTTGCATAAATTCCATAAGATTAACCATAACAAACAAATGTATTATGTTTGACACAGGTCTTATGAAGCATCTTGGAGACATTGCCACAGTTCTTCTGGATTTAGCCTGTCTCAGTTTGTTCTGTTATTGATAAAACTGATATATTCTACTCACAAACTACAGTAAAAGACAGCGAAAAAATAAGAACTGATTGAACCCTTTTTCTATAAATTTGGCTTGTGCCCATTAAAGCAGCATTGCAGTCATTAATATAAATGACTGTAATATGAATAATTTTGTTAATGATTTTATTTATTGTTTTGTCTAGTCACTTAAAATTTAAGCATGAAGTTATTTATTTCTCATAGTAAATTAGATCAATCTGATTTTAAGATTTTCCTTTAAGATTCCGCAAAGAAAACTTGCACCTAAATTATAATTAGTTCAAATATTTTAAATATTTTCTTTAACCAATAACCAAAAACAAACAACAAAAAGCAGAAAACCAATCAATCAAAGCAATGCTGCGTGTTTATCCATCTTTTTACAAACGACACATTCAGAGCCTGACTTGTCCGCCCAGAAGCCACGTCATCCTGTGGTCACAACAAACTGCGACCCCAATCCACGCTTGACTGGGATGTGTACATCAGCACGTGGAAGAGCTCTGCTGATAACGCCAACCTTATCCTTATCTCTAACCACTGCAGGGCACCAGGCCGATCTCCTCTGCCTGATAACCCACTCAACATCTGACCTCCGATCTTTCACAGCCATTACTCACTCGGAGTGTGACCTCACAGAGGCTGCTGTCAGTAGCGGTGTGGGAGACACATTTGGAGCCGTCCCTGTGGATACGGCTGTCAGCGGCAGTGAGTCAGCCCTGTTTCGTATCAGCCCTAAAGGCGAGTGTCGGTGTCATTTGGGTTCTTGCAGTGAAACGCTTCTCGACATGGTGTTCAACTCTCAAACATGCATCATTTAGGTGGATCCTGACAGCCATTAGAGCCGTATCATAATACAAACACTACAGAAATGATTGATGCAAAAAATGCTTTTTCTCAAACCATCCCCCCCAAAAAAAGAAAAAAAACAAGCATTTTTTAATAAAAGGAAATATTAGTGCTATTTGACTTATTTTTTACTATACTAAAACACTAGAAATGTTTTTTTTGCGGTGCACAGCTTTTCTATTAGCAATCCAATAATATGTGAACGTTATTTAATTTCTTACCCCCCTGCATTAACCCCATTCTGCCAGGATGATTTGCCTTAAGTGTTTTATGTTCACACATGCATGTGCACACATGAACACTCCAGAAACCTTTCCATATGCATGGATAAGATTGATGTCATAACAGGTTCGGAGAGTTTGTTCCTTCCTGTTGAAGCCAAGCAAGCTGCATCATCTTCTCCAAGGCCGAATGTAAATGATCTGCTCAGCAGTCAAGACAAAATAGTGGCCAACCGCTATCCTGCAGCCTCATGCAATTCCAGCATTGGGTGAATTAGAGAAAGAGAGGCAGATCTGATACCCGCCGCTCCGTTCTGTCTGGCTCCTGCTGTGCATGATGTCTGTGCTTTGGTAGACTGTGCTGGGCCAAGACAGATTATAACCGTAGAGCCGTTTCCTCAGAAGAAATGTTGTATGGTGGAATAATTGCCTAGAGCTGAAACAGCTGTCAGCATCCAGAGCTAATCTCCGAGTGTGGATAATCATCACTGGAGTACAGTGTTTGCAACAATTGCCATGTGGATGCACTGTTAAACCCCAAAAAATATAAATTAAAAATTAAACATTAACAATAAAATGAAACAAAGTAAAGTAAAATAAAATACATTAAAAAAATCTCAAGCTTTAGTCTGGACCTTGGGATAAGCCACCTTTCATGAGCGCAAAACACAAGCAGCACTCAGAGCAAACAAAACACAGAGCAAAGAAGCTGTCCTTGAGCTCAACAGATAAAGCCTCCACTAATTTCAAGGTTTTACTTGAGAAATAAACCATGAACGCTTAAAATTATGTCATCAGCGTTGTGTTCGAGGGCCTTTGTGTACAAGTATCAAGGTTGCAAGGAAGCAATTACCAGGCAAAAACTGCAGCTTCTACCGCATGGACTCTGCATATCATCCGAGGGCACAGAGGTAGAAAGTGAGAAGAGACTGCGTTTTTTTTGGTGAAGTAAAAGTAAATGTGCATTGTGTATCTCTCCACGCTCAGCAAACAATTCTTTTATGCACAACATCAAAATCCCCTTTTCTGCCTCAATAGAAAATCCCCTGCAAGTTGAGCCTCTTTGAGAACATTTGAAACAACTGTTATTAAAAGTGCTCTCTCCTCCAATCACACGCTCTCAGTGTGTTTTACCCTTAGGAGCGGTTCGCTTGTGCTTTTCTCAATAGAAGAATAGAAGTTCGAAAGGACGAGTCACCGTGCACCCAGGTTTGGGTTAGAAGTTTCAAGGAAGCTCTGTCTTTTTTAGCGAGAATGTACTTTGGCGCACAAAGCCTATTAAGCACAGTCGCCAAGATAAGAGTTTCTTTTGCTAATGTGATGTTTGTGTTTCATATTTCATAAATATATGAGTTCGAATCTAAACTTTGCTTGAACTTTCTTTAATAGAGGCTAATTGTTTTAGAGACTGAGCTGTACTGTAAACGCTCTTCAGTGCCAAACCAACCATTCGGTCAGACCAGAGACGGCATGAAGCTCGATGCTTAATATGCTGTCTGTTGGAATTAAAATCCCACATTCAATATAATGTTTGTTTACAAATTTTTAAATAAATAAAAGTGTGTATGATACAATAAAATAAAAATAAAATAAAACAAGACACAGGTAAAAAGAATAAATAAAACAAACAAAACTTGGACACAAAATAAGAGATAAGATCACAGAGACCTTGTTTATAAAATAAAATCAAACATGGTCTAAAGATCATAATAATAAAAAATAAAAAAAATTGCGAAATAAAAAAGCAAAAGTAAAATTAACATACTGGTAATACAATAAACGAATAAAATGAAAACTAAAACACTTTTAAATCACATGTTTATTCACAATAGAATAGAGAACATAAATGTTTAAACAAATGCTAAATGAGCTCATTTCAAATTTGATGCCTGCTACAGGTCTCAAAAAAGTTAGCACTGTGGTAATAAAGGGCTGAAAAAGCAAGACATTTTGAAAAGATTCAGTTGGGAGAATATCTAGCAACTAATTTAGTTACATCAAGTCTGTAAATTGATTAGCTATAAAAAGGGAAGTTTTAGGCCATGTCCACACTAATACGTTTTCGTTTGAAAACGCACCTTTTTCTCTTCGTCTCGGCCTTCTGTCCACACTGAGACACTGAGTTTTTGGTCAAGTGGACAGATTTTGAAAACGCCATTTTCGCGTCGCAGTGTGGACTGTGAAAACAGAGGCTTTCGAAAACAATGACGCATTTTAGTTATATGACGCAGTCGTGTGACCAATTTACCTAAGACGCGGAGAGCTGTGTACAGCAGTTGTTTTGTTTGCTCTCAATTTTGGCAGCCCTATTAAAGATTAATATCAGTTTGTACATGCATGCTCCAGCTCATTGTTAGTCCATTTAAAAAACTCGACATGCTTTTCCTCTACATTTTGCCACGATGTTTCAAAGAGCCCGAAAGTAAATAAACGGCAGAACGGATCGTGTTATGTTTCACGCATGCGCAGCACAGGGACGCAAGCGTTCCTCAATGTCAAATTGCAATGGCTTTGCAAATCGCATCATCTATAGTGCAGAACTCTGCAGAGTATGACTGCGTAACTACAGTGCATTTGGGTTGTATCAATAGATCAGAATATAAACTAAAATAAAGGCATAGGTAATGGGTAAAACTATCACAGAGAATTGACACTTTTGTAAAAATATATAAATGAATAATAACACTTAAGACAGTGGTAATACTTAGAGAAGAGTATATCAGAGACTCTTGACTTTGGCCACCTGCAACCACATACAAATCTAATGCTAATGCATCCGAGAATCAAAGCAGTGATTTTTGGCTAGGATTTTCACACTGGCACTGAAGGAGTTAACAGACAAAGCCTGAAAGTGAATAAAGCTGAAACTTGAAACGTGATCAGTCGCTTTTATATTTTTGTTCTCTCTTTACCCTCTTCCCACAAACCTTGGGATCACATCTGAATGCGAAATAACAAAAGAGACATATTTTCCTCATTAGAGGCCCTGTGAATACATCTCAGTCAAGGCCAGAGTTTGCATTCTATCCTGCTCCCCCCACAGGCTTCACAGAGCTGAGCAAATACTTGCCTGAAGGGGTGCTCGCTTTGTCAGAACTCATGGGTCCTTTTTTTCTCCATATGGCCTTAAAGTTAACTATTAGCTGCATATGTAATGTAGCAAATTCACATCATCATGCCTTTAAGGAATATTCCAGGTAACATACAAGTTAAGCAGTACTTATTAGATTAATACTTAATAAGAACAGTCATGTAAAATGTCATAACACAAAGAGAGCAAAAAATAAACTAGGTGCACCACTCTAAATACATCTTTTTTACTCATTGCAGCCCAAACTGTACAATAAACCAGTAGATATCTGTCAACGGGGTCATAGGGTCACGACCTCTGGCACAGATTGACGTGTGGCACCACTGGGGTCACGGGATCAAGTACTTGCTGCTATTTAATGAATCACAGGATGACAGTGAAACGAGATGACTGATCTTCCTTACTAGATCCCCAAACCTGCATTCAGAACCACAACGGCTGCATCCCCAAACAAAAATATGTGTACCTAAAAGCGACTAAAGCTGCAGGAGGGATAGTTCACCCAAAAAGTGATAATTAATCACTTGCCCTCAAGTCATTCCAAAATCGTGAGACCTTTGTTTATCATTAGAGCACAAAATAAGATATTTTTGATGAACCCTTTCTGACCCTGCATAAACAGCAACACAACTGACATGTTTAAGTCCCAGAAATGTAGTTTTCTCAACACGGATAATGACTTTCCAGTAACAACTTTCAGTACAGCACACACTGAACCAATAGAGAAGCCTGCATCGAGAACTAGCAAATGTTTGGGGATTCTTCTGTGCAGACGGTGCGCTGTATCTGGTGTGACTGTCACTGCGAAATACGTTCTACCTAATGTGTGCCAGCTGCTGGGAGACGACAGGGTCTGCGCTGTGCCGGTGCTGGTGGGATTGAGGTCTACAGGCGGCTAACAGCATTTGTGACTGTGTGTGTATAAGACTGAGTCACTGCAGCAAGCGCTGTGGGTCGCCTCTGTCAAATCCAACTTCCCCAAGTGTGGCCAATGCGAACATTTCAAAAGAAAAGCGAGATATCCATGAAAGCCACAATCCAACTCAAACAAATGATGTTTTAGAGAGGTGGATGCTGTTAAGATGTGAAACTCTACACAGACTAAACACAGACACGTTAAACCAGACAAAACAAAAACCTATTGTTTTACACTCAGTAGGTGGCATGACATCGCCATTACAACACTTGAAGTCTGAGACAAAACCCTGAGGCGCTGGCATATTGCAAAAAATATGAGTATAAATAAAGATAAATGAGATTAATGAGAGCATATATACAGTATGCTACAGGAAAGAAAGTATAAGAAATAAATAACTACTTAATACATATAACATACATTATATATACAGACATTTAAATATTCCAATGTATGCATTAATTAATATTATGCATGCATTAATATATACACATAAATATAAATATGTGCATGTGTACTGAACAAATCGTTATTTTTTTTTTTCTCAAGAAATTTGGAAAACAAGGGCCGTTTTGACACTCTGTGATGGTTAAACAAAATTACATGTAGCATTTTATTTACCTCAGGCAAGTCATCACAGCTCATTAGTTAACCAGAGAAATGAAGTTTACAAAACAGGATTTCGCAAAATATGAATCTAGGCTATATACTTGCTTCACCTGTTAGTGATGTCCTAATCTTTTTATGTACAGCCTTTTTTTTTATTTAAATAAATTCTATATGAAGCCAGTTATAACAGCCACTGAGTAAATCATTATTTCAACAACACATAGCAATTTAGTAAAAACCTTTTTTTTCTTTCATGGTCATAAATCTATGCAAATTGGATCTTTATGAAAGTAAAAATTAAATGAGTGAATTGCCTGACTTTAAGAGCATTGTAAAAATAAATAATGCTAAAAAAAATTAAGTGGTTCAATCTGCTGGTATTAAACCTCTGATATGAATATTTATGGAACAAAACGATGATTGATCTTGACTCTTGCCATGAGTATGTTGAATGGTGTGGAATTGCGTAGCGTGTTGCTGAGCGGTCGGTGCCGGTGGGGTGCCTGTTCCAGATCCTCTGAGGTTAAATACAGAGGGACCGAGTCGCAACCCCGTTCCACCCGGCTGGGCCTGAAAACAGCCAGTCAGCCGAGTGCTAAACATAAGTGACATATGCCGTCTGACTCAAATCACCTTCCATCAGACCCCATGACTGCCTCCCACCCAGAGAGAGAGATGAATACTGCTGTGTAAAGATGAAACTAGCTTCTTTAGGCGCCTCTTACTACTGTGAGTCAATGCGATAACCAAACCTGCACTCAAAATTTCAGCATTTGTATAATACAAACAACTAAAGCTCCAGATGCAGATGCTATTGATTGTGAATGGCTCACTGAAAATGGTCTCATGTTTATGTTTAAAATTAGTAATTAACATTAACTAAACTGATGAAAGCTGTAAAAGTATCTTTCATTGCTATTTTGACCTTACCTTGAACCTTTGAGTGAATTTTACAGAAATACAATCTATCAAACATGAACTAAGAGGGTCTGCATTATGTTATGTATAAACCTGATAAATGTGCCAGTAATTTCAGTCTGTATTCAATGTATTCACTTCAAAATCCACTTTAACTTCCTAGAAATGTACAATCTTATCCTTTAAAATGAGTGAAAAGCTTGGCGAAAAACCTCAGTACAGTTATCAATGGGAAAAAAAAGCACAACATCCCACTTTTCCCTCTACATGCACGTGAACTTAAAAACCATTTCACTCTTGTGGATCAGGCTTTCAAAGAAAACTAGGACACTGCCAGCTTTGATGTCTTAATTGTGAGCCTTTTTTTTTTAAATGACAAAGAGATGTGCAGGCCTATTTATGGAACAAAAGACAGATTGAGCGTATGGAAAAAGAGCGAGCAGGACAGAATGGGCGAGTTAAACTGAATGATTTGTGACAATGTTTAATTATGAAGCACAAATACGATTTCTGGATGCGAGCGCTTCTTTAAATACAGCTCTAATGGAGGCTCTCAGAGTGTGGGCCTACCTGTGGACTGACGCTGGGGCCGTAGCCCATCCCGGGTGACGCCATGGAATGTGGCCCCATGGGCGAGCTGATGACAGAGAAGGGAGAGCCCAGGCCGTTCATGGGCGAGCTCAGAGTGCTGATGGGGGAGTGCAGAGACCCAGAGGGGCCTAATGAAGTCGGGCTCAGCAGTGACGGATGCATCCCCCGGTGGGACGTAGGTGAGCTAAGAGGAGAGGACGTCATCTGTCCTGAGGAATCTGAGGGAGGAAAGTGGAAGGAAGTGATTAGAATAGCAGCTTTTTAGCTAAAAAAAAAAATGGCATAAGAGCGACATGTTTCCAAGTATTAAGACATGAGACAGAAAGCTACAACTCAGAAAGACCGAGAGAGAGAGAGAAAGCCCTGTTGGGACCTTTTCACCCGCTTGCTGAACATTACATTGCATGATTATTCTGAGAAAGTAACAAAAGACAGACAGTCACATGGGTGCACTGCACTTCTTTATCATCTAGCGCAGGGGTCAACAATTAGCAGTTTGTGAATCATTTACCATAAATTAATATAATAAGAAGCACTTTTTCCTCCACATGGCAAAACTGAGCGTCTGAATAAAGCATGTCAGGCAGGTTTCAAGTGAAGAGATGCTATTTATGATATTTGAATTCATTTTTCCTTATAAAAAGAGTTTCTTTGCCACAGACTAGCTGTTCACTGGCAGTTCGAAAAAAACTTTATATCCACTGCAAAGCTGATACAGATCCATGTGTAGAAGGCGAAAATCCCTACTAATTGTTGAAAAATCAACAAATATTTATACATTTATAGAGTTAAAAAAAATAATAATTTAAAATTCACTAATAATAACAATTATATATATATATATATATATATATATATAAAAACACACACACACACACACACACATTTAAAGCTGTTTACGTTGTGAAAATCACTATAAAAATATAATATATTTTAGCAATTATATACTTGATTTTCATTTTTACTTATAGTAATATTTTACATTACAATTTACAATTACAATTTTAAATTAATTGTTTTATATTTGCTCACTTGTGGTTTTTAAAACATATTTACTGCAAAGGTGATTTGGAGCAATTTATATTGTAAAAAAAATTACTATAAAAACACTTTTAACATAAAAAACATTTTTAAAACAGACAGCATTACAACAAACAGAAATCTATCAGTACCAAATTCATAACAGAACGGAACAGAACGATACTCGAATAAATTAACTAAAATGTGGTTTAGGCTTATGTATTACATTTTTTTCTGTGGTCTTTACACTAGGAGCACAAAATCAATACCTTAAAATAACGCCTTCACAAATTTCTGGAAGAGAGATTATTTTGGCACCTTTGATTGTTCAGAACATGGGAAGGAAATGCAGAGACCGAACTTCTTGGAAGTTTATATGAACACACCTACTCTAGTACGTGTTTATGGGCTTTAGGAACGCTTCAGAAAACAGAGAGCGAGAAAGAGATTGCGAGCGAGATACAAGGTCAAGGCCTAAGGATGCCTCTGAATAGGCGCAGACTCATTTTCTGCTTCCCTTCTCGCCCCATTCTCCACTCCTCCGATCTCCTTGAACCTGTCCGTCATGCTGTCAGCTGTCATCAAGAGACGCGGGAGGTACATCTGTCAGTCTTGCCTGGGTGACAAGGCCATATTTCCTGTGTCCATGAGTGCTAAATTTCCCTCTGTCTAACCTTGTCTTGTTCTTGGCTCACTTTCATTTAGCTCACACTTCCTTTACACCCCCTTATCTCTCTCCGTCATTTCTAACCTGCAGTTTTCTGTGAAACGTCCATATTTCATAAATATTGCAGGGTTAAAGTGGTAGCAAACTTTTTTTTATTTTTCATAAAAACGAGAAGAAACAGCAAAATAGCATGAAAATGTTTTAATGCGTTTCGTGACTTAATCGCCTTACGCAAGCGCCAGGACTCAAACAAGCTAGTTTCATAAGGGGGCTGTACAAAATACGCCTGATATATTACTCAATTAGGTGACAGTTGAGAAAAACAGCATGTCCAGTCTGTGTTTTCCAGGAGCTCTCTGTCTCCACTTGTCTGATGTCACTTCACAGTGTCTTGTGATAGATTCCAGGCCAAAAGGCACTCAAGAGGGTGGATGGAGTATATAAGAGAGAGAGCTTGTCAGCGGGTATGCTAGCGGCTACCTGCCTGCCTGCCAGATCCGCCACGCCAAACACTTCCCCTACATCCTGGCCTCCTCCTGAGAACTTCCTGCAAACACCCCGAAATCAGCTGCAGCGAAGAGAGATGCTTCTGTCGGTGCATTCATATACACATTCACACCCGCTGATTGCCAAAAAAACAGCGATTAATTAATTCTCTAATGTCACGGTGTCACATAAACAGGAAAACATGGTTTCCTGGCACATGGAAGTGTAACGTAATCATTATTCAGTATAATGAGGGTTTTATCTCACGGTGATAAGATGGGTCTCTGGGGACCACAAAAATAAGTATACATACACACAGACACAGATAAATATATATAAACATATATATATATATATATATATATATACATACAGTCATGCAGGAGCAGACAGGTACAAATAAGCAAATAAATCAGCAGGAATCAGGGTCATTATCTCACTGTATAACTCCAGGACAGGTAAGGGTTTCATGTATACACATATAAAAGCAGCTGTGCACGCTTATGGATCCTTTAAATTTGTTGCAGCCTAAATAGACTTTTGACCAAAAAGAGGATGTAAACGTTACAGATTTACCGGAGAATTAAAAATGAAGAAAACGAATGTTAGTGCTTTTAAATAATAGAACAATAACAACAGTGAATAAATAAATAAAACTGAATGAAATTAAATTAAACTAGGCCACATGGGATTGAAACAGAAGTAAATGGCATGTAAGAAATTTATCAATTAAATGTAAAAATTCTATATATACATACACACATATAAACATATACATATATATATATATATATATATATATATATATATATAAATATAAATATATGTATATATATATA
>JAUMHP010000078.1:6684202-6696636 GCA_032361065.1 Enteromius trimaculatus | reverse complement strand
ATATGTTCTGGAATATTTTGGATTAACAAAATTAAATTTTTCAATACTTAAAAAAAAATGTAAACAAATAAAGCAATACGTTTGTGTGCCCATCCTATGTTTTACAATATACAGCATTTGTCCAGTATTGTTCATGTGTGTGCGAATATTGCCAGTTGGTGGTGTGTTCCTCTCTGTGAAGGCTAGGGTTGCCAGATCAGGATTACAGATGGATAAAAGGGGCTCTTATTTAATCCGCCCCAGAGAGGGGCACAGCTGGTGCAACAGGATAGAGAGGGAGAAAGAAATAATGAAAGGACAGAGAAAAGAGAAGAAAAGACGTTCACGCTGATATTGCTGTGAGATTTGTTTCATTAAAAAACTTCAGTTCACAAGGAGACTAGTTGATTTAGACTAGGGATGTGAAAACATTAGTCAGGGTTGCCTGAATGACTAGTTGACTGGAAGCACTGTATTGTTAGGCTGGTTTCAGGTTTGCCTGACTCAACTAGATATGCCTCTTTGGGAACGCTTATAAAAGACTCAGTCTGGCAGGTGAAAACAGTAGTAAGGATGTTAATTAAAACAACGAACACTGAAAATAATGCAGTTAACGATGGGTGTCATGACACTAATTTAAGCTTATTTTTTGGTTCCTAAGGAAATGAAATCTGTTTTTAAATTGCTGTATCCCATTACAGGAAACCATGTAATAAAAAAGTATACGTATTTCTTTTTTGCCACATCTCTTACACGTTTTAGTTTCCCATTGTCGATTTTTGTCTTAACTTGTTTGGTTTGCAAGAGAAACATGTTTTACAAGCAATTCGAGAAAGCGTCCGTAAACCCATCAGGGTGCTGTGCTACCTGAAGCTCACCGGATAAATATGCTAGCTAGATTAGATAAGAGCAGGAAAGACAGAAAACACAGCCCTGGCAACGTCTAAAGAAGAGTGGCAGCCCTCCAAGCTTCACCTTACGCCAAAACACAGCTGTCATCTGCTGCTGATCACCTCAAATGCATCTGACAGGTACAAACCAGCAAATAAATCAGCAGGAATCAGGGTCATTATCTCACTGTATAACTCCAGGACATACTGGAGAAAGATGCCCTGTGTAATGCACAACAGGTTGTCTGGCCTTTTAGAGGAGGTTGGGGAGGTCAGGTAAGGGTTTGTAATCTATTCACTTCCATTTATACACATAAAAAAGCAGCTGTGTACGCTTATGGATCCTTTAAGGTTTTTTTTTTGCAGCCGAAATAGACTTTTGACCAAAAGAGGATGTAAACGTTACAGATTTACCGGAGAATTAAAAATGAAGAAAACTAATGTTAAAAGCTTTTAAAAAAGCTAACTAGTGCTTTTAAAATAATAGAACAATAACAACAGTAAATAAATGAATAATGATTTATTTGATGAAAAAAATAATTAAATTAAACTAGGCCACATGGGTTTGAAACAGAAGTAAATGGCATTTATAAATTAAATTAGAAAATTCATAGAAATGTGCAAACTGTATCATTTACTGAAATAAATAAATACTAAATATTGCACATGACTACAATAACACCAAACATCACACTTGATGTTTCTTTCATTATTGTTTAGGGACGTAACGATATCACAATTTCACGGTACGGTAATACCTCGGTATGAATGGCACGGTACGTTATTTATTGAATCATTTACATAAAAAAACAAAACTAATTAAGAGACTCAAAAAAAGTGCCAGAAGTTTATTAAACAGTTTACATGAACACTGAACATATCAGTGGCACACACATTAGCCATCTATCTGTAAACTTCAATTTCTCAATTTTAATAACAAAAAATTATTAAACCTTCCACACAGCCGATTTAAAACCCGTTTTAGATTGCTAGATAACGTCATATGTCAATTTGCATATTCATTACGTCAGTCTATCATATTATCTTGCTTCTCTGTGGTCACATAATGTTATTCAATGCACCTTTAACTGTTTTCACTGATATTTTTAATGGTTTCTGTCAGAAAAATAGAATGAATATGAAGTAGTGACTGAACTAGCTCTACCTTACAAGATGTTAATCTAGATTTAAATCCTTATTTATAATCGTTTATAATTATATAATTATATAATTATATTTATAATTCATAATAATGAAACAAAGTACACATAAGATATAGACAATTGCTATGCTGTGATTTTGGCTCTATTTACATGTAAAATAGAGATAGAAGCAACATAATATCTATTTTCACTGAAAGCCCTGCTCCTCTCAGTCTCTCGCTGAACAGAACAGACGCAGAGAGAAGTGTGTGCGCGCCGTGAAAACAAGAACTTGCGCGGCAGTACCAGAGACTCGCTGAGGTTTGTCCAAGAAACAAAGTCGCTAATTTGGCAACACTGATCTGTAGCGACAACAACAGACTGCAAAGAATGATGGGCACGCTTGGGCTGATGGGAATTGTAGTTCCCGCTACCTCCCGTTCGCTCCATTCGCCTGAGCAAACTTTCTTCAGAAGACCTACCGTTTTATCGAGTTATGCGACCACGGTATTATCGAAAAAATTTGATATTGCGGTACGACGGTATTTACAATACTGTATCATCCCTATAATTATTTGATACCATATTGCCATGATTTCGCAATTAACAGCCATTCGTGATGACTACATAAAAATAAAAAAAAATTAAAATAAAAATTCATATAACCAAAGAAACACTTTGGAGTTGAATCAAGTAAAATAAAATAAAGAAAGAAAGAAAGAAAAATAATACTTTTGCAAGAATAATCAATTACTTTGGACCTTGCAATGCAGCAAACCAAAAGGAATACAACATCTATGTTTTTTTTTTCCTAATTCATCCAGGTGGTCAGTCTGTGGTGTGTCATGCTTATATCTGCCATTCTAAATTCCTTTATAGGTGTGTATCTTTAAAATATAATTTAATTCTTAAATATTTAATTCTTAAAATATAAATTTTCAAATATTTCTTATTTCAATATTTTTATACATGAAATATTTTCAATATATATATAATATATATATATAATATATTTCAATACATTCAATATTTTATACATTCAAAATGTATACATTTTTATTATATATTTTGTAATTATATGTATGAAATGTGAATTCCTGTGAGACTTCACATTAAAAACTTTATTAATTAGCATCCTATAGCTCCTGTATGCTATAATTAGCATATACCCCATGGTGGTGCTCTAGACACCCTTTGAAGAAACGAATGGACAGAGTAAAGGTGAAAGGAAAGAAAGCGATCTCCTGTTCTCTGTCACATGATACCCAAAGACCACACACAAACGCGCACACACACAAACACACGCCTGCTCACTATTATGTTGGGTCTGCTGGTGTGATGACTGCATGACTAATGTTTGCACTTGAAAGGAGCTGAATGGGTGCGATTGGTTGGGAGAACCTCTCTTGTATTCTTCTGATCTCCGCTTCACAGGTTTGCTGTGACAGGCGCTTTAACCACAGTTTCATATTCATTCCACTTATTGCTCTGGGCCTGTTACATCACTGCTGAAGAACAAAGTGAGCATGCATTCCTGTAGCAAGATAAACAGAGTCCATAAATGACTGCCTCGGCTAGCTGTAATTTGTCTGGAAAACATGCAGGTGGGAAAAGACCCTTACAGGTGGATGCTTCAGGAGATGCAAAGTGTAAAGATGTATTTTGATGGAGGAAAAGAATATATTTTGAAAACCACTTCCATCTCCCTTTTATTAAGTAGACAAAAAAATGTCTATGTTCTATTGAAAAAAGTCAGCCTCATGAGGGTTAGTAAATGATAAATATTCATTTTAGAGTGAACTATGGGCAAAACAATCCTCTCCTTTCCTCACTGTCTGAATCAAACCGGTCCTGGTATGTCTGGTTGGTGCTAAGAGCTAGTAGGCATCTGCAACAGCAGCGTCTGCATTATGAATGGAAATCAGAAGCAGAGCAGCACAGGGCTGAGGGTCTGAAACAGCTGTTCATCTCTATAATTTATCTTCTAATACCAGAAACGCGGATGGAGATCATGAGAGGGAAAACACCAGGTCTGATCATTCTCCACAGGTAGCTATCAGCTAATAAAGGGGTTTCACGGACACAAAAACAGGTAAAAAAAAAACTTTTTTTACATTTTAAAAATTATGTATTTTTAAAATCAGTTCATCTGCTGGAGATGGTATATTTTCAGCTACACATAGAGCAACGGAAAAATGGAGAGGGTTTTATGTTCATCAATTACATTTTGATTATTTGAACTTAAAAACTCACTTTCAATATAGTTCCTTTCTATATTGTTCATTTACATTCTGGCCTCGTTTACACCAGAATTAAACAACCTATTTCAAAGCATACTATTCAGTTTTTGTGTTAATGCAAAAGAGTAAAAAAAATAAAAAACACAATTTTAAATACAAAAACGTAGTAAATCTACTACTTCAATAAATTAGTCAACAAAGTCTTTGGATGAGCAGTAATCTTCACGACTATGACTTTCTTCTGCAGTACACGCACACAAACCAAAAAAAAAATAAAAATGTGAACACCAATGGGGTCCAAACAACACTAGCCCTCATTAAAGATCTGTGACTCGACTACGTGCGGCACCTAGTGGCAAAGAATGAATCTGCATTTTCATTCATTTCAACATGAAAAGACCACAAGTGGGCGGCTATATGCTAATGTTTTATGTTGAAATATGTTTGTTATCAATGATTCACTCGACTGTTTCTTTTGAGAGACAAGGTCATTGTACATTGTACACAGCGCAATTTAAGATTTAAAACTTTCCAGGAATTGTTCCCTTACTTAGAGCTGTGTTACAGAAAGCATGAAAGATCATTTTCAAAAACCATAATAGAGGCAATTTATAAATAACAAATGTGTTGGGTCTTTCAGTCCTTGTTTGATGATAAAACAATGCCCGATAGATGTATAAACCCAACAGGCGCAGCGCTGATCCAGTCCTAGCTTTTCCATGCTATACTTCAGGGAGCTCTCCGCAGCCAATCTCCAGCCCTTTTCCAGGAAAATCCTGGTCACTGCACTTCTCCCTTGACAACAACTACAAAAGGCCCAAATAAGCCCCTCGCAAGACGTCCGCCCGAACAGACACTTTTAACTAATACACTGAAATATGTTGAAGTTTTAGTGCCTTTGAGAAAAAAAAAAAAAACTGAAGCGACACACAATCTATTATTCATAAAGATGTTTGGCACTGGCTGTCGTGCTTTTTTGAAGCCCACAGATTGTGGGCGCTCTGACGGCAGGATGAAACAGATATCATTTGCATCTCTCTGAAAATGCTCAGGTCTATTCGTAGGTAAGGACGAGGGAGAAGGGGTGGGGGGAACACAGCAACTTCCTGAGGAACTTTCAAGCCGGCACTTGAATTAATGCGGAGACTAAAAATAATAACTGGCAACCGGAGAAAATGGAGATTATATTCCGGATTGTTTGACTTTCGCTAGTGAAAAACAGCAGAGGAGAGATGAGGAAACAGTCGTTCTGGCCCCCGCTGCTGTGTTTAGAGACGGGACTCGCCGACTAACAAGCAACATACAGTATTTACTGTATATCGCGCCTCTTTGACAGTCATCATTAGTGTTATTCTTATCATTACCGCCTAAACTGCAGCTTTTGTTTATTGTTGTGGATGCAAAATAGACCACGTTTGGCGTGTGGAAATTTTCAGCGTGTGAACGTAAAGACACAAGGCCTGGCGCGGGCATTAATCAGCCATTTTTTCAGTATGTGTTTGTATAAACGGGTTAATCTGCTGCGCGCTGTGTAAGCAATGGAAGTAAATAGAGCCGGCTGATGTGTTTACTCTGACTCTGGGAGTGCTGGCGGTCTGGATGCGGACCGGAGCCAAGAAGAACACAAAGCAACCCTGGTGAAGGAGGCCCCTGTTCCTGCACGAAGGGGGCCTGGGGCTCCTTCACACCCCACCCTGGAGATACGCTCACCTGTCAGCATACCGTAACGAAGGACAGTGTGAAGCCACCGCAAGACTGCCTCTTCAAAAAGGCATGCTGGGTAAGACACAGTGGGCAGTCGCTTTTAGACCTTTAAACCTTTTCCACCCAGAAGGAGACAATCTCAAACAGGAGATCTATAATGGGGCACAAAGTAATGATTGTGCAGGACACAATGAAAAGAATATTTCATAGAGGGTGTTTTTCTTGGGTACAACTACGGGTACATTTTTATTTACCTTGTGCCAGACAAATATTTCAAATATTTAACTATAAAATATAGCATAAATATTGTTTATAAATGTGATGTAGAAATAGAAGTAATCAGAAAATATGACTTAAAATATCCTCTTTTTTCTTTTTTTCAAAAACTATGATCCCTTTCCCACAACACTGTCCAAATAAATAACTAAATAAATACAGTTACAACAAGTTAAAACATCACTCAGTTCGAGATAAAATACGATTGTATTATTTACTGGAAATTATACATTTTACTGCGGAAAAGACACACAGTATATCAAGTTGTCATTTTAGTGAAAGTACAAAAAATTAACAAATTTCATTTAAAATACATAATGATTTGGTAAAATATCTACATTACTCTATATTATTTTAGTCTATAACTTTCTATATTGCTCTTGTAATAAGCTGTAACATAATATTACAAATTATGCAGACAAATGTGAAATATTATTATTTTTTTAAATTTCATTTCTAACTATAATGTTATATATGTAATATAATATAGCTAATATATATTGCTAGATATATAAAGACAACAGAGCCTGAACATTTTATTCCTTGTAAAAAATATTACAATTCTTATTTAATTTTTTTATATTTTTGGGCAATACATCAAGTTATACTTTCTTGAAGAATCAAAGAGAGAAAGAACAATGGTTAAAAATACATTATTTATATACTTTCGTTCTGACATTGTTATTGGATAAATTAGTGATAGTGTAAAAAGTGTTTTTTAAAAGTTTACTTTCCAAACGTCTGCAGAACTAAATGTGGGTATAGTTGAAGAAACACCCACAGACAGAGAGCCTTTAAGTTTGGTCGTAAGCATCGTTACCGGACGAGATGCAAGTTGACAGCGGAACCGCAAGTGTACCGGGACCCAAGAGCCGTTTGAACAGCGGTTCCTCTGTTTCGACTCCAAATGATGAATTTGCCAGGGCCTCTAAATCAACACGCGTTGAGACACACAAAACAACAGCACATAAAGTGAAAAGAAAAACAAAATAATGAATGTTGGATGAGTATTCACGGGAAAAAGCCCTGGACTGCCCACCGAGGATATCACTGAGTGTGGTAAATTGCCACCCACAGTTTGATGGATCTAACGTCTTATTTTCACAGATCTGCTTCTAGAACTGCCATCATTAAGAGCTCAACTCGGCTGTCAGGCTTTCCGTTTTTTGTGCTGCTGCACTGTACAAGCGAGAGATGTTGTTTACCTAGAGGAGAGGAGGGAAAGTGGAGGAGACGCACTTGGCTGAGTATGAGGGCAGATAAGAGGAGATTACAGTTGCTATCTCTCCTCTTGCCCCGCTGCAAACATCACGCCGCTCTGATACGGCCTAATTGTTCTCTTTAACTACGAGGTGATGCGAGTCTCCCCCTGAGCCAACCCACAACGCAGAACATGCAACCTTGTGCGCACACACTTTGTCTAAACAACTAAACACGACGCTTACGGCCTCGCCTTCATAAACACAAAGCTAATTCTCACAGAATGTTATTTTTACTTTTCACTAAAGCCGCTTTGATTTAATGGTCCACTGTGGAAGGAAGCCAACTGTGCAGTGGGGAGTTCACGCAAAAAAAAAAAAAAAAACATCAGAAACTTTGATGTACTGTAGCTCTGTTCCTGCTTTCTTTAGAAGTAATCATTTTGGGAGGGTGAGGAATGAGACAATAATTCATTCGAAAAACAATGCAGCCGCAATGTTAAAAAAAAGCACCTCAAGACACAGTGAAGCTCTGGATGACTTGTTACAGTTAATGTTTTCACAGATACCATCTAAGAGCTGACCACATCATAAAATCGCATATTTCTATTATGCTACCCATAGAACTTGATTTATATAGTCTGAATTACAAGCAAAAGTAATACATCTTTCAATGCACTGAATCTGTCAAATACAAAGATTTGGCTTTTTTAAGAGCATAATGAATGCTTTTTTAAATTTATTTATCATTTTTTTTAATTTAAATAAATTTCAACAATTTTTAAATATGTTTTCTCTGTAATAATAACAACATAAAATTTAAACAGGTCTACTATTTAACATATATAAATATAACAAAAGTATATAGATAGCTCTCCTTATAGTTTAATAAATAATGGACCTTTTAACTAAATTTTTGTATTTATTAATATATTATCATTTAAAATATTTAATTTCAAAAGGTCAATTATTTATTAAACTATAAGGAGAGCTTTTATTTTTTTGTAATATAATATGGAAAATAAATCAAAAAAATTTATTGCATTCGTAGCCCTCTTCTCAATTAGGCACATGATTAGATGCCATCACTCATGTGTGTAGCCCAAGTATGAAACAAGGTAAACAAAAGTTTTATACCTGGCTTTAGGGGTAGCAAGCAGCACTAACAACTAAATTCACACACGCAGAACCTTGATATGATTCAAACTGTGTCAGACTTTCTCAGAAAAGCTCTATCATTACAACTCCAGCTGTCCCCCGAGATCTGCTTCCTTTTGTACCTTTGTGCCGCAGCTATGACACATTTCAAGTCCTTGCATAATGCTGAAAGTAATCAGATGAGTTTAGCAGGAGGGTGCGGGCTTATTTAAGACCCAGCGGAGTGGTGTCTGTGTTGGCCGGCGCAGCAAGTGCGGAATCTCCTCAGGAGAGGGCTCTGACATGATTAGAGCGGGAGCGGGACATGACAGGGAGGGTAATTACGTGCTGCCGCCCGTGGCATCCCTCCCCGGAGAGCCGGAGCGAGACTCCCATCACTCCTCAGAGGGGCTCTGCGATCCCTCTCCTCTCTGACAGGAGAAGCAAAATCTACACAAAACACTCATGTCGCACAAAAAAGACAGGCAGCTGGGGTCCCAGCGTGAATCGCTACCAAAAAGCATTCATTTGAAATCCACAAATGAATTAGCGTTAATGTGCGGGACCCGTGGCGCTGGCTTTAATGCTAACAGAATGGCCCGCTGAGGTAAAGGAAGGGGTTTTATTCAAATGAAGGGCATCTTCTGTGCTGCTTTAGCTTTGCTGGTTGATCTGACTCCTCGTGACCACAGACAAACAGGAAGTGTAGGTTTATCTCAGTTCTTCCACTTGCTCATGGGATTACGCAAATTGAGGAGATTGAATCAAAGCACACGTGCGTCGGATGATATTATCTGTCAAAACCACACAATAAGAGGAACTATACATATGATCGCAAACTTTACACTTGAGGCTACTCTGAAAAGTTAAGCGGTTTTCAGACTTTAACATCAAGGACAACCAAATACAATGATTAGCTTCCCACTTTCCGAATATATAAAGGCAGCTACAAAATTAACAACTCGTTTTTTACTGTGAGAATACTATAATAATATTATAAAGACAACATATTGTTTACTAAATTATATAAAGTGATTTAAATGTCACCATGCACTAAAGTAAATTAAGAAAATATTTACTTTGAATTAAGGTCAGTGTTATTTTGGAGTTACTGATATATCATTATGTTTTTTTTTTAATTTTCATTAGGGTTTTTGTTACTGATATATCATTATGTTTTTGCTTATTTTCTATTAAAATTTTTAGGGTTTTCTAATTCACCACATTAAGCATTTTTAAATTATTTTTTAATTTTAGTTGATTTCGTTTTAGTTATTTTAATATTTCAATTTAAACAATGACAATTTTAAATGTTAACGAGTTGCTACAAGTTATATATATATATATATTTTTTTTTTTAGGTATTTATATTAGAGGTGTTTATATTAAATGAAATATTTTTTATTTGAAAAAACAAGGTAAACATTTAAGATTATTAACTTTTTATTAATAATAATAATTAACTTTTCCTATTCACTTTGCATTAAGATAATATAATATTTATTAATTTATTTGTTTATTGAATATATTTCAATAATGTAAACATGTCTGTGTGAAATACTACAAATGACAAAAACTCTAAACAAAAATGTATAAAAATGTAACAAAGTTGCTTAAGATCATTATTTTTTTGTAAATGGTGCAACAAACAAATATCAATAAATAACTTTATATAAAATAATTTTCATACAAATAATAAAAAATAACATTTTGCAGATAAAATCTCATTTTGGCTTTTGTACAAAAGACAATATAAATTGACAGAGAATACATTTTTTAAACAAAATGTTGTCTTTTATAATAAATCACACTTACTATTTCCATTTCATACATACCTTTATATTTATAGAAGGGGGTCCGTCTAAAGGGATCATCACATTTGGGGGTCCTTGGTATTAACAAGTCTGAAAAGTTGAGTAAAAGTTGAGCAAAAATGAGTAATCGTGGAAGCCCTACTTCATACACAACACCCATCATGCACTTCTCTGGTTTCTGTGAATATAATCAGTGACATTAAATGTCTTCTTAAGTATGACATTACCATACTAAAGGTACAAGAACTCTATAAAAACTAACTGAGATGGCTTGCGGCCAGGGCTGGGCGGCTTGGTTTTCCAGCATTTCCTTAGCTGGGAGCTTTGGGTCGTCTTTATGGGGCTTGAGGGGAGTCTGGCGGTCTGGCGCTTGAATTTTTACACATCCCAGAAGCCTTCGCTGCAACAACACCAGCTCTTTTCAGCGCACGTGTGGATACATAAACTCGCGGCAATTAAAAAAGGGAAACAAAACCAGACAGCGGCGGAAGGAACAATAAAGCGTAATATGCAACTTACTGCTTCAAAAGTCTGGATTTGAGGGGGGTGTTGACCAATCAGATGGCTGTGATTCAATTTGATGGTTATTACATGAAGTGAGGCTGCTGAGCTGATGGCAGTATGCTGTGGAATTTGTCACTTCCTCTCTCTCTCTCTCTCCGTGCATGTGCGTGGACGGTTGTGGGCGAGCGGCTATTTCAAGACAGAAACCGTATTCACTTTCTGTTCTGCAGTGTATCGAGAAAACAGGACTCGCTAACTCATGCCCCATTTCAGTGGCATTAATGTGCGAGTAAAAATATTCGCAGTGTTTGTTTGTACGCATGTCCTTGACAAACGTCCATCCACATATAAGACTGCTTTGGGAAGAAAATATCCTGCTCTATATAAAAGCGCAATATCTTTCAGATATGTTTACGCATGATTCGTTTTGGGTTTTCGCTCTGGAAAAAACACAAAGGGATTGGTTCCCATTTCAGACGCACTTTCTGGAAAGGCCTTAATTTATTGAGCGCATAACAAGCCTTTGAAATCTTTTTCTCTTTCCATTTTATGATTATTTATTCTTTTGTCCTCAGTTCTGCTCGAGTCCCGGTAATGAAACCCAAATGGGGAGTGATTGGGTTTTGGCGAACTGCTAAAAGAACTGCGGAGGCCGCGGGGGTGGGCCGCTACAGTTGTCCACCTCCTCCCCCCGGAAAAGAGGAGAACAGTTGTGCAGACCCCTGGGGTAAGAGCAGGGAGGGGGGTCTGCTCTGGGAAACTATGCGTATACGTGAGGCAGGAAGAGGCTTTGCAGGCCGAAGGGAATGCGTGCGCCGCACCGGAGGGGGCAGCGTGTGTGTGCGTGTGAGCGTGTTTGTGTGTGTATATGGAAGTGCGCTATGTGTCTCGTGGGGAAAGTGCGGTTGCGATCCTCTCCCACCATCCTCCCGTCTGACAAACAAACAAACAACAACATGGAACCCAGCGGGCTGCACTTCCAAGACAAACGACCGACATTAGCGAGGAAAGTATGTTCTTTATGAATAATGAGATTCCCACCCAAAAACACATCCACTCCCAAACAAACAAACACGTACACATGCTGCACACCTCATAAAAAAACTGACATTTCAGAGATGTGTTGCTGATATCATTTCTATCTTTGTCTTATTTTATACATTTATTTCACACTATACTATTCCTTTATAGCACCATTATACACTTATTTTGGGAATAAAATTAATAATACTTAAACAATATAGCTGCTATAACTTCTTATATATAGAAATACAATTGTGTGTGTGTATTTATTTGTGTGTGTGTGTGTGTGTGTGTATATCTATGTATCTGTAATATAATGTAATTATAAAATATAATATGTAATTATTTTTATCTGGAATAAATTAAAATAAAGGCTACAATCATACAATAACATCCATCCATAATAACAAAATAAAATATTTTATTTATATATGTTTTTTTTTTCCCTGGAATGAATAAAATAAATGGCTTCAATGATACAAAACATCTCTCTCTAATCATATAATAAATTTAACATGATAAAAAA
>JAUMHP010000078.1:6671144-6684018 GCA_032361065.1 Enteromius trimaculatus | reverse complement strand
ATATATGTCATTAAATACATTTATACAATTAAAAACATTTTTGATAATGGAATATTAAAAGAAAAAAATTATCTGTAAACAAATGACTGCTATAAATGGCAAATATATAGCAAAATACAAAATACAATATATTTATGACCAAGTAACTAGCTTTTTTTTTTTCTCAAAAAAAAAAAAAAACACATCACTGCCATCATGCATCAAAATTTTAGAAAAACACACCCACTAAGGATTTTTTTTTTTAACCAATCACAGAAATTAGCACCATCACTGCCATTTTTGTGCATCCCTTTCTTCTCAAAATAAACGAGGGGGAAAAAAAGTAGAGACTGCTAAGAGTTTTGACTTCGCTATCAGGGATTGCTCTCTGTCTCTCTTTAGTTCTCATCAGAGGGAGTCCCCTGGGGCCGGGGATAAACTGGGTTCAGAAAGAGTCTTTTATTCCAAGCGATGTGAGGAGAATACTGACTCTAGTTCCTATGTGTTTTTCATTGTAAAACACTTCATGTCCAATTAGCTTTGTCTCTTGACACCTATCACAGCCGTGCCGTGGACGCAAACAAACCGCTGTTATCGTAACTCCAGGCGCACTGCCTCGAAAAGGCACCACTTCAAACGATTCGCCCCTCTTACGGCTAATCAACCTCAGGGCGACTTTAAAGAGGGCTCTGTTGAATCAACCGGCCCTCCTGTACAAAAAAAATTGGAAGAGCCTTTGAGTGCGCAGACTGTGAGAGCAATAAACGGCAGCTTTTGTCACACAGAGACCTATGAAACCAAATGCACTTTTGATCAAGTGGAGGCAGGAAAACGGATAGCCCGGTCCGCGCCATGTCAAAAGAAGTACATGTGCCTAAAAGCTCAACCTGTCCAAGTGAATTACACTCATCATCTGCCCGAGAGGGACGTCAGATGTCCTCTTTATTCCTAAAAGACAGGAGATACCAGAGAGAGTCAGCTGCATATATAAGCACATTTCGGCTCACTGTTGGCGTGTTTGTCGGCCCACGGCAGGGCTAAAACAACTGTTTTTATTTCAACAAGAAGATTTTGTCACTTCTTCTCTCGGGCACACACTTTAAAATCAGCCGTCCTTCAGTTTTTTTTACTCTGTAAATGCTTTTGAATTCCATGAGTCACATTTTCATTTCTCTCTACAGAACAATGACTTCTCAGTGTTATTGACGGCTGTTTTTCCAAACAGGAACATTAGCGTTTCATGATGTAACGTGGCTCTGTTCACTTTTCTGAACCGTTTTTATGATTGAATTCATATTTCATGCTTCCTCGGGGCCCACCGTGCCCAATTTATAACTGGCTAACTCATGTAAACCCACAGTACGAGGTGTTGTGATTGGCACCTGGGGAAATGCTTGAGCAGGCAGGTGTTTTTCATTGGCTTGCTGGAATATGCCCATAAATTCTGAGCCTTGATTGGCTACAGTTGGGCTGTGGGATGAGAGACTTTTATGCCAGGCATGGAGTGGCCTGAAAACACACACTTTCACAAATTTTCAACATCGGACCACCTGAAGCTTCTCAAACACCTCGACCTCAGCAAAACCGAGGGGCCGTCGGCCGGCACTCGACAAACATGGGCTTTGCTGACTTCGTTCCTCCCTTCTCCCTCCATTTTTTTCTGGACGGAGGCCAAAAAACACAAAAAGAAGCTGAAAAGGACATTAAAGTGAAGCTTTCACAAGGGTTTTTCCACAAGTTGTGAGAGCTTTTACCGCTCTGGCTTACAGTAAGACGGCAGATTAAAAGAACGATTCAGAAGAAAAGGATGAACTTCACATTACATGCCTTCTCTTGTAGCTGAAATGAGCGACTTGACATTGTAATATAGAAAATTACACGCTTCTGTGATGTGAAAGGCAGAACATCGACTCCCATATTCAAGAGCCAAAAATACCATTAAAAGAAAAGATGGGAAATCCACTGGCACTGTGCTAAATCTTTCACTTGAAGTGCTCACATGGTTACAGATAAACACTTTAAAGGCAGTTTTGATTCACCAAAAACAAATGACTAAAAACATTTTAAAAATGTAAATGAATGTAATATAAATATAAAATGAGAGTATCCCTAGACCCTTGTTAATATTTTTCCAAGTTAATAAATATCTTAAAAAATGTAATAAAATAAAATATAATTTCTTTTTTGACATGACATGGTTAGTTCAGCTTGTATTATTTAATCATGATATTTAAAAAAATAATAAACTGCATAAAAAATAGTTTTATTCATTCTTTACATTACTGGTTAGCATTTTGAGACAAAACAGAGGCACTGATATATTTTAAGATCAATCAGTGCAAGTTTCTTTCAGTTAAAACAGTTCAGACTTACACTTTAAGCCTTGGTGTGAAAGCGGGGGATATAATAACACACACACACACACACACACACACACCCCTACCTTAACCCAACCCTCCAGACTAATTTTAGGATCCACACACGCAATATACACAAACTATAAGCAGAAATTATACAGCACAGCTGACCTGATCTGCCTCTGTATTTCCAGACTCAATGAACTCACCCCTCTCCCTCACACAAGGCTAATGAAGACAGCTACACTCTAACCGACACATCATAAACAAACTCTTATCGAAGTGCAGAGACCCCCCTCCGCCCCTACACAAACAGGCATGTATGCACAGACACGTGTGTATATAAATCCCAGGCCTTGCAGACGCAGCTGAGGTTCTGGAGCCGAGGAGGACAGGTCTCCCCCCGCGGTCACTCACCGCCTGTCCTGATAAGACCCATTAGCTTCCAGCATATCCCTTCCCACCCACAGCGTCTGCATTAACATGCCAATTAGGCCAGCAACACATCATCATGCCTCTGGCAATTGCAATACCAAAAATACCATGTGCATGCACATGCAAAAACACAAACAAAAAAACGTTAGAGAAGTTGCACGAGACAAAACCAATTTCATGCACACTATACATACAGTATGCAACCTTATTAAGTGTGTTTATAGAAGCATATATAGAGTGTAAATACACAAGCAGAATAATACATCTCTGACTTTAATTGTCCAAAAGCATTCAGTGCATTTGATAAAAAAAAATTACTTGGATCATTATTAAAATACATTTTATATAAAAAATATATATAAATAGCAGAGAAACAGAGAGAGAGAAAATAAATATAAAGTATGAACACATGAAAAATAGATAAGCATTAAAAATCACTAGATAATCAAAAAAATAAGTACAGTACAATAAAGTACAGAAAATGTATACAGTATGCTTTTTTAAAATGTTATAAATTAAATATATATACACATGTACATGTGTGTGTGCATTGCTTTGAGTCTTGATTTAAATTCAAGGGCTACATAATGTTTCAAATTAATTAATATTTAACAAAATGCATTAGCATTAATTAGTAATGCAAAAGAAAAATCATTAGTTTAAAAAAAATATATTAATATTCCATTTGATTTTAAGTACTTCAAATAAGATTATACAATTTTTTACATTTTAATTATATACATATCATATTTAAAGAATAATAATAAGCACCATTGAAAAAAGCTTAAATATTGTCATTTTTTCTAACCCTCTGAATTAATACATGCAAATGCACAGTGAAGGCAAACACCACAAACTCTATATACACACACATAAAGGCCGTCATGTTACACTAAACTGTTTCGATTTGAAGCCAATCTGACTCTACAAAGCATCCAATGCAGAAGGGGGGCCAGGGGTGAGTCAGTCAGACCCAGGCTGAGCGCAGAGCACGGCGGGTGACACTGACTGATGGCTGGTTAGAGGTTTGTGTGGGGCATGGAGAGTTTAATCACCCATAACCTCAATTACAGACATCCACTCAGACTCATAAAGCAGCAAAACAAGATCAGCTCCTGCTCCAAATTCCAGTAAAGGCTTGGCACAAAAAGAAAAAAAAAAAAAAAAAAGCTTACACACACACAAACAGATGCAGGCCTTCATCGGGAGTGTTTAGTGACAACGCTCAGAATACCTCAGACCACACACAGTTCAAAAGCAAATGAACGCTAAATAGGACTAAATGACTACGGTTTAGAAATGTACAAAAACAACAACCAAACTATTCAGAAGTAACCTGTAAGAAAACTCGAAACTCATTCCTTATGATCACCAAAGGTTTGTACGAGAACTGCAGTCTCACACACACCAGCTTTACATGGGATTAAGCTTCAGCCTTTATCGCAGAGTTCCCACAATCCTCGGTAGACTATCAGAGTCTCCTCCCAAACCCCCCCTCACCTCTCTTCTACCTTCTTTTCCTGCTCTTTCCACCTTAGAAAGGAAAATGAGACAGCCAAGGCGTTAAGTTGAGAGACCCAGGTCACAGCTTCTCCAAACAGCGAGGAGTGTATGACTTCATGCTGTCAGGGGCTAACAGAGCGACTGAGGTTTAAGGGTCACGGCCCCTCAGCGACCCTCATCTGATGTCTCAGGAGGGTTGAGAGGGCTAAACATTGAGTCATTCAGTCAGGCATGCAGCAGGAGACCTCCGTGTTGACGGGGCCAAGCAGCGAGACCTTAGAGTGGGAAATGTCATCATTAGCGACAAAATACAGCTCCTGAAATCAAGTTAAATCTAGATTACATTAAATGATATATACTATTTAAATATAGCATAATATTTTACTATTATTACTATTTAAATATAGCATAATAATTGATCTAATAATACGTATTAAAAGTAACAAAATATACATACACACACAAAAATGTATACATATACAAAAGTATATACATATACACACATATACATATTTTTGTATTTTTTACCAACCCCCCAAAAAATTTTATTAAAAAAAAAAAATAATAAATAATAATAATAAAAAAAAAATGTATATATGTATATATATGTATATATATATACACGTATATATAAATTAAAAATTTAAATATATTTTTTTTAAAAGCTAAATTTTAATTTATTATTTTTGGATTATATTAATATCAGTTTTTTATAAATACTACAAATATAAAAATGTGTAAATAGACATTAATACATTAATTTATTATTATATTATTATATACATTTTGGACACTATATTAGTATCTTCTAATATTAAGCAGAAGACATAATATTTTATAAATATTACACCTAAATTAGTAAATAGACATTTTAATACAAGCATTTGTTATTATATTATATTATATTATATTTTGGATAATATACATTAGATTTTTTTAGTAGGCAGAAGACACTGTGCATTTAAAATATTTATCCCTGGCACCCTGAATTTAATTGACAGCTCTGACAAACGAGCTCAAGTACATTTGCACAAACACACGGATATGTGCACTGACAGCGGAATCTTAAATCGGTAATGCGTCCCATTTAACTTGATGGATTACTTGTCTAAGTGAAAATAATTTGTTGATCCAGAGCGCTGTCATGGCGACTTGAGTCGCACAAATCATTTTTAATTGACAGTATTAAAAGCAGGTGAAGGGAAAAAGTGCCTCGCAGAACACAAAACAAACATCTCTGTGTTGTGAGGGAACTAAACCACCTGTCCCAAAAAAAAAAGACATTAAAAAAATGATCGAAAAACCTGCCTTTAAAGATGAAGTGTCATATTTTAACGCTAAAACACTTTCTCTCAGTTTAATGTGCAGTGACAAATGTAAGTAAGCTATTCGTAGGCTTAAATATGAAGAACGTCAACTACAAGCGATCAGAATACCAATTTTCGTTTAATGGACGATAAAACAATCTCCTACACTGAAAGAAGAATCAAAGTGAAAGGAAGAGAATATAATAGATTTGGGCCAGCCAACTAGAAGCGCACTTAAAAACAATTTGGGACTTACAACTGCACCCTTTAAATAGAAACATATCAGCCCAGAGCAATAAAAAGATGAAGGCTTGACAACTGAAGGAATCAGCTGGTGTTCGGCTGCTGTCTTGGAGACCGTGAGCCAGTGTCTCCTCTCCTGCGTCCCCATTACTACTGTGTGCTCAGCCAATCAACTGCACAATGAAGCAAGATAAATAGGAATTACCCACAAGGCAAAGGTTAATGTCTTTCAAACCGATCTGCACTCATTCTATCAACAAAAGCAGGAGATCAAAACCCCGAAGGATCTCTATTGACTCAGTGGTCCAGAGCGACTCTGCGTCTGCGATGAAGTGCTTTATCTGAAGCTTACGAAAGCCTCTGTTGCTGTACGCCCGTGATTAGAAATGTACGAAGGGATAGGCTTTAAAGCACTTTTGCTATTTCCGCCATCACTCCCTCCAAGCAACGAGCAACGGCACCAACAATTGTGACATCTGTTCCGCAGAAAAGGCCCGACGGATTACATGTCAATTACAACAAAGAGCCCAGAGTTCTGATAAATGACAGCCTGCAGAGCTCCTTTGTGCTACAGAAGAAAAGTGAACGTTTAATGGCTTGCTGTAGTCACATGTACTTAGAAACAGATGTGAAAATGGCTAAGATCGAATATTAGTTTCACTGTAAACAGGCTCAGAGACTGAAGCGATTATCTGGGGAAATGAAAGCATTTTTATGCATTTGTTGGCAAAATATAGGTTTGTTCGTGTTTGAAGCAGGAGTGTGTATAGAGGACTTAATCAGTGTTAATCTCGTCAACAACATCACTGATGAAAATGCTTGTTTAAATTATGGACAAAAACATTTAATTATAATCATGCTGTGGCTCGCTTTCATTATTGTTTAGAAAATAAACAACCTTTGAGGATGAAAAGACATCAAAGATGCATACATTCGACTAAAATAACCATTTGTGATGTTTCAATTATTCACAGACAACACTATTTATTTACACTTTATTCTCGTTTTTGTAATTGATGGCAAAATAAAAACTTTGGGGGAAAGAAAAAAATAAGTAAAATCTTAAAGACAATTGTACTTTACTTGAAATAAATGGTTTGTTTGGGACATATGATACAAACCAAAAGGTTTTTTTTGTTTTAATTACAGGCAAAAACTATTTATAGTCATTTTTTTTTTTTTTTATCTATTTTTATTATCGTTAAGAAAAATCTCCAAAGAAGAAAATATGCATCACAAAGATGAAAACATGTTTATTTCAAATAAGCTGTTGGGCAATCTTAGTGTGTTTAAACGACCACAAAATATAGTAAACATTATTTACAAAAAAACAATATTGTTCATGAAAGTGAACTCTTTGAACACTTCTAAGAAAGATGCGTAATACGGACAGTAAAACATTTGATTTTAAATATACTTCGCTATAGAACTCTGCATGCTACATTTAAGAAGTAAATCAGATTTAAAAATATAATAAAAGTATGTAAACTGTCCAGCTTAAGCTGAATACCAGTAAATAGAATATCCTTTTGTGTGTTAATATTGCACATAATAAAGTTGTGTATGCATGTGGGTGTCTTTTTAATCACATTTGTGTCTGCTTTAACTTCTCAGGCTCTTCCTTTCGCTTTTAGCACAAACAGGAAGTCTCTAGGCTCTCTTCCTGGAGAGAAGCGCAGAGGGATATGCACACACACACACACACATTTATAGATGCAGGTTTTATGAGAACACTCATTCATACGCAGATCTTGACAGCATTTTCGTTCCTTCAATCTTTAACACATGCTTGCACACACACACACACACACACACACACTGTATATAAACTCTTGCTCAAAAGCCTTGTTAAGTTTAATTGAGAGACTGGATATCCACAACGAGAAAATTAAAAGAAGACCACTGTGCTCAGAAAGGCAAGGAAAACCAACTATGTTCAGGTGTATTTCTCCACAGAGACGAAACATGCTCAAAACGGCATTTTTACAAATACAGTTCAGTCTGAGGGGAGTTGTAAAACATATTTGGGACCACTTTCAATTCTCTGCACATAAAACACAGATTTCAGATAGCATTAAAATTGCAAATTATCGTTGTTGTTGTTAAGTGAGATTTAGTTCAAACAGAACACTGAGCAGAGAAGTGAAATGTTCAAAATCCTCTTTTGCTCTGAGGTGTTTGTCACTCTATGTACTAAAACTGTTCACATGCCAACTTTAACTTTTTTCTAGCAGGCTGGTGAGTAACTACTGTTTTAGGGGTGTTAGTTAAACATGGTGGCTGGTTTCCAGCTACTACAATTACTACTATTATTTGTTTTACTCTAGTTATCAGATGGTCAAAGCTGGTCAACCACCCATCATGATGAAAAAAAAAACAGCTTGACCACTAGTACAGATAATAGCTGGTTTGTCAAGTCTAAGATGGTCAACCAAGTTGCACTGACTGATAACCATCTTAGACCAGCTGGCACTAGCAAATGACTAGCTTGAACCAGGTAAACACCATTCTGGAACAATTAATGATCATCCTGAACAGCTTAAGAAACATTGGGACCAATCTAATAACAACCAACCAGACACCACAGTCTAAAAAAAACACCTTTTGTGCTGCTGGTGACAGTTTACGACTTCTAGTTTTCTAGTTTACGATTATTCACCAGCTTGCAACAACTGATAACCATCACAAACCAGATAATTACCAGCCAATGTCCAAGCTAATAACCATCTAGCTAAAAAAAAAAAAAAAAAAAATTAGGACCAGCTTATAATTACCTCTGACCTGCAAAAACAAGTTGACTGTTAGGTGCTGTTGGACTGCTGCTCGTTTACGGAGATCTACCAGTTGGCACCAGCTAATGTTATAATTTCGAACCAGTTTATAGCCATCTTGAATCGGCTAAGAAACCAGCATAACTGCTCCAAAACACTGTTACCAGTTTACAATGGATGCTCCAACAGGACACAATTGTGTAACCAGGGGAAAAAAGGTGTAATGGTGGGTGAAAATGTTCCATGATCTATAATTTACAAGATCAGCCTTATCGACTCAATCAGGAGACGACACGTTGTTTGCAACTCTGACCCACAATTAGCTGAAAGCATGTAATCTGGTTACTTGCGTGTTAGGCGATAAGTCACAGGTTACACTAGCTTTATTTTGCTTTGATTCACCACTTTACCTCTGACAGGTGACATTATTTTAAACAAGCTTTTAATTCAGACTGAAAGACAAACAAGAGAAGGGTTTTTCATTTTAGAGTGGTAACCTTCATTTGAATCAATGTGAGGAGGAACCAAGAACGACTATGACAGATTACAAGCAGAAGAAACAGAAGGACACCGTCTGCATGTCCTCGATCAGGACACGTCATTCTTTTGTGAATTCTGCTTCATTTTATCACCTGTTAAAGATTGAAAATTCTTCCATTTGTGACGTTTGAAACCTGTCCGCCACAGATAAGCAACACCGACAGGAACGAAAGAGAAATTGACTCTCACAAACACAAAAAAGTCCCATAACTCAGTTATTCCTCTCGGCATAAACACACCGAGAGTACTCGAAACCTGACACACCTTCAACCAACGCAGATGGATGGGCAAAGCAAGTCCTGCCCCTGCTTCTGGGCAAAAAATTTACCTAAGATTGTGTGGAGCATGAATCTAGTGCGTATTTTACATTTTATAGCAGTTGATGACAAGCCAGGCGTCCAATCCAGATGTGAACCTGCTATCAATCTGCTCGGAATTGGAAAGTGCCTAAACCCGGACGGTTGGCATCCCTTACCAGATCATATGCGCGCCAGGGTTTTGAATAATTAAGCTGCGAGCGAGCAGGGGTGTCAGGTGAATTAGGGCTTTATAAAGCCAGCAGCATTGCTTTTTGCTATTGTGTAATCACGCCGATCTTCCACACACGTGTCTGCTGCATATCGCACAATAATAGGCCAGATGGCGAGAGAGGTGTTAATAAACAGCGGAGTGCGCACATTAGCAGCTTGGGTTACAAACAGCTGCCTTATTTGCCATTTCTGATCGGGTATTATTGGAAGAGCAGGAGCTGTTTGAACGCTGATAATCTGTGTTGGCGGAGAGATTGAATACCCATGATGCTGAGGACACAACGGCCCAGAGGGCTGTACTGTAATCAGATGTGGGACAACGCTCTGTAAAACTGCAGAAACACTGTCGGCACAGCTGGAGTAACAGTTGTCCACTCTCGGATGGAAATTAAAGACAATCAAGGCTGCGTGTACACACAAATATACATGAAGGAGTGTAATCCAGAAAAAGGGAAAGCTTTGCGGAGGTGTCTTTTCACGCTAAATCCTGATTGCTTCCTCTGCATTCGGACAGCGTTGCTTGAAGAGCATTAAAAGACAGGAACATGGTGTTCTAAGATGGTCAGGCAGTTTTCATAAGTATTATAACAGCCCCCGCTACAGTCACATACACATGGTTAACCATTTCCTGGGATCGGAGTCTTCACCTGAAGAGTAGGAGAAGAAATGAAGGAGTAAATGAGAGATAGAGGACTAGCTCAGCTGGACATGAAATGCAAACCATCCACCCAGACGAGAACACAAGAAAGCACCTTTCTTAGAATGAGTTATGCACACCAGTTACCCACAATTCCTCCTTGTATGCCACTGAAACAAAAAGAGTAAGAGCAAGAGCAAGCAGGACTGCGGTTAACAGGTGCACCACTTTAAGAAATGGCATACTTTAAGATTTGTTATTTATAATCTATCTATCTATCTATATATATATATATATATATATATATATATGGGTAGATAACAAATAAAAATTGGACTGTCCTATGGTGTGACATAAAAAAAAAACCATACACATAAAATATATTTTTAGGGAAAAAAAATTACACTGCAAAAATATTTTAAAGGATTTCAAAACTAAAAATGTAATTTCTTATATCTTTCTCTTAATTTGGAAGTGAATTTTGGCATTCAACTCTTAACTGCATAGCAATGTCTGATTCACTCAAAAGAATGATTCTTTTGAAGCTCATCTTCGTAATGAATCAGTTGAATTGTTCACAAAGCTTGATTCACCAATTTTCAGCCAATAGGTGTAAATGAAAAGCAAATGTAAATTAATTTCAGTGAAGTTTAAATGTAGGTTCCAAATGACTTTGTTGTTCTGAGCTTAGTCATATCTTCTACATTTTTTTCTAAAATTCATGAAATTCTTGGAATTCTTTTGCAAAAGGTTCAGTGAAACTACTACTCAAAACGAAAATGATTCATCAGACTTCCCATCACTAACTTGCATTGGTTTTGAAAATGAAAGTGTGCTTAAAATCAAAATTTGGTGTTAAAATTGAAATGCGTTTAACAAACCGCTCATCTACAACGATAGCTTCAAAATATGTAAAAGTCTAGAGTGTATTTCCCCTTCCCCTCAAAAGAGCTGTAACATGCTTCTGTCATTCCTGATGGCATCTTGTTTGATATTTAGTTTCATATATTCGTTATTACATGGCCACATCAGTCAATTAGCTCAATGTCACAGGCTGTAATGGACTTGTGGACATGATGCCCCTGTGGCGTTTGTTTCGCTCGGTCACACATGCTCTGATCTCTCCCTCCCATTCGTACAGCGGCCCAGACTAAACAGGGAGTGTGTGTGTGTGTATGTTTGTGTGTGGTAAAAGGTCAACTTTCTGCAAGAATTCCTCCAGAACAGCCCCTAGTGTAGCCAAATCCACAGAACGAATGGATGATGTTAAATTATATGAGTACAATTTAACAACAACAACATAAAAAATATCTATGGAATATCTATCAGTGCAAACAAAAACTGAAAATATCATTCACAAAGTATTTCAGAAAAAAACAACAAAGTCATTTTTCCCCCAAAAGTCACAGCTGTGTGTCCCTGAACAGCGGCGCACCAAAACAAGATATTTCCATTAGCTGTAGAAGTACCAAACATTCACTTCCAGTGCAAACATGGCCTACAAGTAAAACCTTCATCCCATTCCTACTATACCCCAGCATGCTTTGCAGCAAATTAGCACACTCACCCGGTCCTGCTGCTAACTGTATGACATTGTAAGGTCACATTCTTTCTTTCAGTGACCTATTGCCCTCTCTGCCCTAAAACGATGGCGAGGATGGCGGGTGTTTGAACGTTGACCTTGGCCTTCATGAGATCAGCTTCTGTGCCATTCGGATCAAACAATCGCTCCAGTTGCCTGCGCCCCCCTCTGCCGTAGCACCGGGTATAATGCCAAGTGTGTCTAATCGTTTTAGCATCAAAATACAGACAGAACCCCATCCACGACCTCCCATACAAGCCACCCTGCCCTCTCAAGCTCTTAGCGGCCAGCCTAAGGGAAATTGGCTTCCTTGAGCCCTTGTGGATGGAGCTAACTGACCATGCTCTTTCCAAAGGACACCTGAGCTTTACGACAACTGCTAAGCCTATGGCACGGTCCAGTTAACAAACAGACGATCCGCAGACATGTGGCGAAACGTGATACATGCATGTCGTAAGCAAAAGGATTTCGTTGTTTTATTATTGTTGGGATAGTTTTAACATTCTTTTGAATGTTTTTACATTTTTCTTTAGTTTTAGTTTTAGCAATTGTGTTGTTTTTGTTGTTTATTTAGTTATTATTATTATTTTAGATTTAGTTTATTTACATTTTCTTTTTATTTAGCCATTTTAGCACAACAAGACACAAAAAAGCAATTTGAGGTAACAATTTTTATGATTTCAGTTCATAATGAATTATCATTTATTGAATAAAATATTTTCTTAAATTAAATTTAATTAAACTTAAAGTAAATGTTCAAAAATTTGGGGTCATCTGGAGAAATAAAAACTATACTACAGTATCCACAACAATTTTAATAATAATAACTGATATATAATCATAAAAATGAATAAAATAAATAAAATACTATAAAATTAAATACTGACCCCAAAATTTGGAACAGCTGTAATAGATTTATATTTATATTTATATTTATATTTATATTTATATTTATATTTATATTTATATTTATATTTATATATATATATA
>JAUMHP010000078.1:6617838-6649185 GCA_032361065.1 Enteromius trimaculatus | reverse complement strand
TATATATATGATTAAATTGGTATTCAATAAAAAAAAATCAATAATAATTTAATGTTAATAAAATAATAATAATAATAATAATAATAATAATAATAATAATATAAACCTTTTACAACAAATTATAATATTAAAAAATCATTAAGATTGCAAAAAGTAAAAGAAATCATTTGCGAAGGTTTATACAGTTTAAATTCATCACAGAAATTAAACAGGAACATCAACAGCATTATAATTAATTTAATAAACCTTTTTCATTACCAGCAGTTATTATCTGAAATACTTCATTGAATGTAGTGATTAACCCATCAGAATCATAACCTAATGATCTGTTCAATCATTGTCCCGGGACACTGGTGTACTTCATACAGTAACTATGCTTGTCTGTCAATTCACTCTGCTGCCTTTACATGCCCCCGCAACTCATATAATAAAATAACCTGCCTCAAATCAGTAATTGATGTTTGTTCATTATGAAAGCCGTTTACCAGGCAGAGTAATCCCAATATAAACGCCGGTCACCTTATGATGGTTTATGTTGTAATACCAACCATCTGACTGTGTTAATCCTTTTATCATCCAGAAAAGACTGTGATCAAATACAGCAATTCATAAAAATCTTTCTTAAACACTCTTATAAATCCTAAGCGATGGCATGTACTATACAAGGGACTATAATAGCATGCACTGTCATTCTGTGTCTAGAAAGATGAAATAATCTGATGTCTTTTCAGTCTCAGACGAGATGTCAATACTAAAGTGCAACCCACTGCCTTGTGTGGATCTGAATGAACACTCAATCCACTGAAGTCTTTTAAAACAGAATTTTAATTCCCTGACCCAAGAGAGGCTCAGCTCAGGCAAGGTTACCATCACACTTCAAAGCTGCTTTCAACATAAAAAGCTGACAATTAAGGCTTGGGTTTATGTTCGGGATTTGATTTACACTCAGGTTTACATTCATCTTTCAAAAGAAACTCGGCTAATTGTGGGAGTTAAGCGCACTGCCACATGGTTCTGTGAGACAGAGATTATGTCATGTCGCATGTACCTCATGTAGGACAGACTACTATTGTACCAAGAAGTTTAAGACAGATTTTACATCTTGCAACTCGGTGGGAAAACCCTTTTATTTCCTAGAATCATAGCCTTGTGGTTTGTGCATGTGCTGTGCACATTGTGTTCAAATTCAATTTGCAGAATGTCCCAAAACTGTCCCGTCCCATTTCTCTTGCTACTACTTTAAGTACTGGTGATATTACTTTCAAATATTTTATATAGAATATAATTTGCTGTGTAGCCATCTGATGAACTGTGTGAACGGCTACAAAACTGGAAGACTTTCTGAGTGTGTATATTAATGGTAGGCTATTACAGAAAGGAAAATGTAATGGATTCCCCCCCAAAAAACTTAATTATTCTTAGTACAGCATTTTAAAATCTAATTTAATCTAACTACAAGTGCATGAGTCGAAGACGTCGACATGTCTGCATCGAGGAAAATTCACAAAAGTGATTCTATGTCCATAGAAAGGACATTAAATGTAAGTAAAGTGTCTATTTTTAAGGTTTCAAATAAGTTTTTGGAGAATAAAATGTCAATTTGGTTGAAATAATGTTACATTGCCATTCAGTGCAAAACAATATTTTAGTAAAAATTCAAACAATATGCTTATTCTGTACGTACGTAAATAAGCAGAATAATAAAGCATATTAAATTTGATTGTTTTAAATGAGTAAAAAAAAAAAAAATCTTACTGACAAAACCTAGGGTAGTGGCAAAAAAATAAATAAAATGACAACTAATTGATTTTGAAAATTACAGCATAAATTGATTTTTGTTGTAAAAACAACAATTTAAAGCAGTATTACACATTGTTCATTTCACTTTATACTTATTTATTTATTAACTAAGTTTTGTGAGCCCAACAATGTTTAGCGGCAGTTGTTGTGGTTGATACCATTACTATACTGCCGTCTCGCTGGAAGTTTATGGGGAGTTGAGTTTCACTGGTGCTCCCTCTCCGTCTCTCACCTCAGTGTCACTTAATTAGTCCGCCTGCACAAAGAGAAACCAGGAACAGGAGCCCAATTTAGACCACAATAAAGTCTGGAATGACTCGACCCGCACTGTAATAGGAGTCTAACCCCCCTTCATTTACGTGCCAGAGACGTTCCTAGGACTTTGAAGATGCCGAAAACTGAGCAAAGAGGGGGGGAAAAGCTAAAAATCAAAGGAGGGACCCTTAAATTCCATGAGATTCCTCCAGATGTTTTAAAAAATATTTGCTGAAGCATTCCAGATGTGCCACCTATGAGTTCCCCCGTGCTTTTTTGCTGTCTTTCATACTTTTTAAGTGTTGGAAGCTCACAGCAAGCTCTCAACAACACCACTAGATGACAAAAGAAGACTACAACCCCAAAAATATGTGGTGTTGCTTTGTATCTCAGGTGTATGAGGTGAACTTTTCTGATACTGTGATGTTTGATACTGCTGCAGTTTCCCCTCGCGTTTCTGTGTGCCAGCACTACGCACTTCCCACAGGCTACGACCTTGCCGTGACCCATGACCTTGCGCCTTTGCCTCACACAAACGCCCCTGTGCTCCGTTGTTCTGCTTTAATCGCAGCTTTTAAAATGAGCCGTCTCATTCAAACAGTGCCAGAACGACACACTCTCACACACCTGCGTAAAACGAACCAAGCCTCCAGCGGGTGCTCAGGCTCTGATCTGGTTTTTATAATGTGAAGCGGTCTCATGTTACTTGTTCGAGTCTGAAACAGAAGAAACCATCCTAAATGTGACACTTGAACTTGCCGGGTGCCGTTTCTGCAGGCGTTGGAATGTAAGCCTTCTGGTATGCAACAAATTGACGTGAAAGAAACTGCCAGCGCCTGCCCGTCTGCCTATCTGTCCGGCTGTCTTCCTGTCTGTACTGCCTAACTCCCGCAGAAGATTTTGCCACAGGCATTCTCAAGCTCCACCGTAAACACGTTTCTCAGCCTAGACCGCTGCCTTACAAATGCTGAGTGGAAGTTGAACTTGCATTTCCAATGCAAACAACTAAACAGGGATGACTGCCAAACCACAATTACCTCCCACAACGCAGCGAGTGCTAAAATAATCCTACATAAAAATTTTTCAAAAAGAACGTCACACACACCAGAGATTTTGAATTCTATCAGACATTAGTTACAAAAAGAGCAACAGTTCCACTGTGATGTCACTATAGAGGATTATTTAACACAAACGTACAATATAGTATGTTTGCCTATAATATTTTTTGCCTATATATGATATATATGAATATTTTAATGAACTGATTTTCTCAGTATATTTATCTTTTTTTAAATACTAAATTAAATATACTGAAAGAAATTAAAATAATGTTATGTCAGAAAACAATAAGTTTTAAATAAATAAATTTAATATTCATAAAATAATATTTAGAAAACACCTAAATACACACACACACACATATATAAACATTGTATAATATATTAATACACACACAGTATGTAGTATGCATGGTAATAATGCTTTAAGATTGTAGGTATGTAAGATTATCTACAATATTTAAAAAGCATTATTACCACGTCTTGACAGAATTGGCTAATTAAATACACCAAAATATGCCCACGTGCATACATATCTTATCTTACGAAATGTCTTATCGTGCATGCATACATATCTTATCTACATATGTCTTGACAGAAGGAAGAGGCTAATTAAGATCTTTTTAACAAGATATTACAGCACTGACACAGACAGATATTCTCATGTTTAAAAAAAATCAGGCAAAAGTAATTCCTCATCCTGAAAATGAGTTCAACAAGTCAAAAACAGACAAAACCTTCTAACCACGTTGAACAGAACGAACCAAATTAATTCCTCAGTTTTATTGCTCAGCTTTGTCCCAGTACTGAAATCACTTGCACACAAACTCCCTGAAGTGATAGGAAGTAACTGGCTCGCACACCTCCAAGATTAAAAGGCCTCTCAGCTGGAGTGAGCAGCAGCTCAACAGCCACTTGACAAATAGCAGTGGCGCTTGCAGCAAATGGGTAATAAGAGGCACGCTCTTCTGCTGTATAAGCGAGAGGAAGGCAGCGAGGTCAGAAGGCACCAGAGCACCTCGCAGAAACGGCCAGATCTGTAAAAGAGACAACATCTCTGACACATCCCATGACTTATGTAAACAGTTAGAAAAGCGCCCACACTCTCTGCGCCATCATCTTATACCTCATGGAGACGCACTCAGCCGTAGCAGGAAGGAAAGCCAGATCTCTGACGTGCCTCCAAATACATTTGAAGCCCAGGTGAGAGGCTGAAGCTGACGTGAACGGACTGTAAATCACTCTGCAGATCCGCCGGTAAAAAAGCAAAACAGACAGACGCCTTGTTTGGGCAAAACATGGATCGTGAGGGTAAAAGCACACCTGGCTTAGCCCAAAAAACAACTGGTGTGTTCATGCTTCAGCAGACCTTGCCTTTTACTTGCATACAAATCCTTTCATCTTATCATTGTCATCATATTTTGGTTGGAGTAACAGATATGGATTATCATAATTGCAATCATGGTTCTTAATCTGCTGGGTTGATTTAAGCTCTCCAGTGTAAGCTGTGGCATTAGGTGGAGAGAGCCCCTCACACACGCTCTAACACTGAACACTAGAACACTGAAGCCCAGTGATTTTTATCGCCGTTACAAAGCATGATATAAGCACAGGAATCTCCAGTGAGCTAAAGCAGACTGTATTCATTCATTTGGACACTAGACAATCAATCACACTCATTAACATGCAAAACTCATTTAAACAAGCCAATAGGATAATGCTGACAATGTTTTGCATGGAAAATTTAAAGAGTCTGGAATCCATCTGACATGTATGATAATGGAAAACTTTGGTTATTTAATACAATACAGTACAATATTTATTTATAGAGCACATTTAAAACAACCAGAGTTGACCAAAAAACTATTTATTTATTTTTTTAAATAATTTGATTGTGAAAGGATTTATTTATTTATTATTATTACACATTATTTTTAGGCACTGTGGCTACATTTCGTGGCCTAATAGATAGGGAGTTGGACTTGTAACCCAAAGGTCATGGGTTTGAGTCCCAGGTTCGGCAGGGATTGTGGGCGGGGTTAGTCTCCACCTTCAATACCACGACCGAGGTGAGACCCTTGAGCAAGGCACCGTTCCCCCAACTGCTCCCGGGCGCCGCAGCAATGGCTGCCCACTGCTCCGGGTGTGTGTTCACGGTGTGTGTGTGCGTGGTTGTTCACTTCTCACTGCTGTGTGTGTGCACTTGGATGGGTATGCGTTATATGCAGAGCACAATTCCTAGTTGGGAAACCATACCTGGCCACATGTCACGTCCTTTCCTTTCCTTTCCATCCAAAATCTGAAAAACGCTGCCCTTGGAGAATGCATTTCAAGGTACTGTAGGAAGAAATTAACGTCTGAATGCAATGTTAACTTCTCTCACCTGAGATGCCTTCATCTGATCGATTTTTTAAGGCACCATAGATGTATGCTTGACATGCCATAGATCTGTGCATTCAACTTCATAAAGTTAAAAAACAAAAAATGCTGTCTTAAAGTTACAGTTGGTAGTATGCAAATGTGTATGCAAATGTAGGTTTCTGACCAGCTTTGTCCATATGTGATGTCATTTCTAGTGGAAGAAATTGTATCGTCGTAATCAAATATTCGCTTGGTTATCACCAAAGTGCTCTCCATTTAGCTATAGAGCATATGTTGCCTCAGAAGTCTGTACAAAATCAGTTTTGTGAGGTACCTTCATGAAAAAGTACTGTCTGCAAAGTCATGCCTGGACAGTTTTCAGACAGAGTCTGTCAGAAAGTAAAATATGCTGCAAGGAAATAATCTGCTGTCTGCAAGCATGTCACATTAAAGTCACATTGCAAAGTAGCAGCAGATCTTTTCTTCATATCTGGACCCTGGACCACAAAACCAGTCTTAAGTCACTGGGAAATATTTATAGCAAAAGCCAAAAATACATTGTATGGGTCAAAATTATATTATGCCAAAAATCATAAGGACATTAAATAAAGATCATATTCCATGAAGATATTTTGTAAATTTCCTACCATAAATATAGTAAAAATTAATTTTTGATTAGTAATATGCATTTTTGCAGTATTTAAATTTTTAAGTTTTTTTCAGATATTCAAATGTTCGCACCTTGACCTAATATGATATTATATTATATATAAATAATATTAGGTGCAAAGGATGAAATAAAATAAAAAAAAATATTATTATTATTATTATTATTATATATAAATAATATTAATGTTTCATATTTTTTGCATCATATTTATTTATTTATTTATTACTTGCAATGAAAAACACATCATTCTTCCATTATGATGAAAACAAATCTCCATATCCCAAGAACAGTCACAGACGCCTTGGTTCACACAAGGAAACCTATAAAGTCATTACCGTGATTTAAGGCGATTTAAACCATTTGTCGCTCCGCCTTCAGAAAGAGATAGAAGACTACTTCACATTTCTGTCAGTGCGTTTTAATTAACGCCTGTGTGATAAAGGCTAATGTCACTGCACTGGAATATGAATTCTACACTGTAGAGTTGCTAATGGTTAACGGCCAGCAGATCTGACACCAAGGATCTAAAGATCCCCAGTCTCATTGGTCCAAAAATCCCACTTCACATTTCGACCTATACATTCTGACCAGGTGTGACTGTGCTTCTTCACACAGCATTTACACTTTCAGTGTGGACAGAGATTTGCTTGTCACTTGAAACTTATCAACCTGTGCCTGTTTTGGATTAAAAAGCGTCTGGTAAATAGCAAGAAACTGAATAAGGGAATAGAGGGGTGCCAGATGCAATATTGATTCATTTCGCTGAAACCTTGCATAAAGCATGTGCATGCAAAACCTCACACAAGCTTTCAGTGAATAAATATATACATATATATAAAAAAAAAAAAAAAAAAGACTTCCTGTGTAGCCACACCACATACTTGGCACTGCCCGTTAATGGATAGCACCTAGCAAGGTGTCAAACAGCACTCTCCAGTATCTACTCTGATAGAAACTCTGCTTTCGGACCACCTCAAACATACCGCACATCACGAAGCACTGGATTCGGCTCCATGCAAACATATTTGCATGCTAATTTTCAGGTATTTGACAGGTAAATCCTTTTAAAAGATTAGCAAGCCTGTTTTTCGGTTACATGCACTACGGTTCAAAAACACACACACAAAAAATTGTACCTCAATCAAATCAGTCAAATGGAGCTTCCTAGAAAAATTTCTATGAACTTCACTTACCCGGAGCTGAATCGAGAAAACTAAAAAAAAAAATTTTAGCTTATCTCTCTCATCAGTTACTTTTACATAATCACCGAAGTGCACAATATCAGTTCTATCAGACTGCGATAAACGTATAAGCAAGGTTCACAGTATAACGTCTGTTGTGGTTTATCTTCTGTCGTAACATTGTGAAAACTCAATTCTAGAAGTCCTCCAGCTGATAAAACATATGGGGAGCGAAGGTCAAGGTCTGAGGTTCATAGTCCACCGCTCCCCTTAAAGATAAAACACTCGCCACTGTCAGAGACTGAAAACTCACAAATTATTAACAAGGGTTTGATGCATGGCTATCATAAACAACCGTTTTAAAGCTCCATTTGTGCACACAGCCATAACCCGATTGTGAAACTCTGTGTTATGGTTGAATTAAAACTCATCCCTGGACTGATCGGCGTGATATAGAGCCGTAACCTTACTCAAGGGCTAATTGAGATGCGTTTCTGAATCGGGAACTTTTAGGATTATAATTAGGTAAGACTGTGGATCTCCACTTCTCTGTGAAGTTGGTGGACATCAACAAAGGAGCTGCTGGTAAATGGCCCTGGGAGAGTCCTTTCCCTGTAAGCCATTAACATTCTCTATAATTCTTCTCTAGTAAAAATGACAGCTGCAGCCCGCTCACAAAAGGGGGCAAAAAGCATCCGGTGAGAAACCTAAAACTGCCCTGCAATAAAAAAAAATAAAAAAAAACTTGTATGAGGTAAAGAGCCCACCCAGCCCCTCAATCAAAGCTCTCTAAATGTCCCAGAACCACCTTTGTTCCTGAATTACGGCCGACACAGGAATGCACCCCCCTCAACTATGAATGTCACTTTCTCATCAAGACCATGAACTTCACTGAAATGGGCGGAGAGAAAAAACACACCCCCGTCACTCAAAAGCTCCTCCTCCCTGACGTTCGGGCAAAACCAAATGTGTATAGAACAAACGGCCCTTGAAAACCCACTTAATGATCTCCAGATAAACAGAGAATGATTTCAGAATACTTCCATTACTTATGTTTTTATGATGATACACAAGCTTTTAGTCCCTGGTATGTTTTTTTCTGTGATTTCCATAAAAGGGTTCATTAAATCTTTGTGGGCTATAACAGACAAATAGGAGGTATTTAGCACCTGTGCCTAGGGCTGGGAAAAAAAAAAGTTAATAAACTCAACCTGTTCTGCATGCTGCGCAAAGAACAAAAACATCACAACTATAGCTAGCGCTGGAATTTGAAACTCTGCTCAATTACCTCCACAAAAGCATTTGTAAATGTAAGTAATCATTCATGTTTAAATGATTATGTGCCTGAATTTAGCAGGCCAGAGCGCTGCGTCTGCTTCATGACACTCAACACATACAGCAGACAGCAGGAAATAGCACTCCGCTTGCAAGCAGCCACATGCTTTATGCGTTGGATATATATATATATATATGGAGTTATTAATGATTTTTCTTTTGTTTTCTATTATAAGCCATAACTAAATATGCTTAGTTAAATAGAACATTTTATATACAATAAATACTTTTTTTAAATAATTATTCAGGGTTAAATGTTGTTTAAAATATGTTTTATACATTACATAAAATACATATATTTAAAAATCTAGATGTTTTTTATTATTTTAACTATCATTCAGGGTAAATAATAATATAAATATAAATAATATAATATATTTTCTTGAATGTTGTTTATTAGCAAAAAGGTTTATTTTACTAATTTTTATTACGGTTAATAAAACTAAATGTTTACTGAATCTTTTTAAAGAAAAGCATCAATAAGAAGAACACATACGAGAACATACAGGCCTATGAAAATATTGTTTTTACAAAGCCATATTTTAAATCTGCCTTAGATTTCCCAGCATCAAAACCCCCACATCCAAAGCCCAAACACACCTTCACAAATAGTCTATTATGTCGCTTAGCTCTGTGGTTTTTCGAGTACTGTTCTGGGAATATTGGGGGGTTTCGGGAAACCCGGCATTCCTGCTGTCTCTCATCTCAGTGAACCGGTGGGGTGATGATGTATGTCAAGGTGTAACACGACTCCCGCATGAAAGAGCTACAGACACAATAACAGTCCTGCCTATATTCCTGAGTGAAAGCGCAGAGCATGCTGGTTATTCTTACAGTATGCAGGCCTCTGTGTGTGAACTAAATCATGTGTGACTGCTCAACTTATCTCCGTGCATGGCAAGTAAGCTAATATGCATAAGAGAGTAATGTGCATCATTTATTGAAGAACATGTTCATTTAACAAACCACACTCTTGCATGAGTAATAACCATGTGTGAGACGTAGAAGACAAATCCAGGTTATTAATTATTTTGAGAAGTTATGCATCACGTTATCATAATCTCCTGTCTATTAGTCTATTTTTGGCATCGCTTAGATATCACATTATCTCTACAGCAGCAAATTGCACAATGATTTCATAATCACACACTGACCGTTGGAATTTAAATGGCTCTGATCTTTTACAACAAATAATAATAATTTAAATCCCATAATTATGCCTTATATATACACGTTTTGCCACCAAAAAAAAAAAAGTATATTATTATTTATTTAATTCTCATGTGATTCTAAACAAGTGTGGCTTTATTTCTTCCATAAAACACAATATCTTTTGTAACATAGCCGGACACTCTTTTCAATAAATTCAATGAGGACGACTGTGGCTGTCTTGCCCAAAAATGACAACAAAAACAGACCACAAAGTGTCATAAAAGTGGACACTATTTCAGGTTCTCTAAAGCCAGGCAATAACTCTGTGTCATTCGTCCCGGATTTATGTTGTTACTGAATTTAAATTTCGACAGAGATCCCAGATCTCTTTGCAGTTTTCATGAGAGTTCGTGAAAAACGCATTGATTTCTGATTAATGAGTCTTTTCAATGAATCAGCGGCTCACAAGACCAATGATTCAATGATCAAGTCGCAACAGTGAACATCTTAACAGAGAGGAAAATGTTCAGTGAACAACCTGTGATAATTTGGATCTGTTTAACTCAGTTTAGAAGACTTGGAAAAGCGTGTGATTAATTAAAACTTCGGTTTATTGTGCTTTTCTGTCCTGTCCCAATCACTTACACAAAAATAAACAGAATGTTCTTCACACGTTTAGCTTTCCTGTTCCACAGAAAGAGTCATAGAGATTTGAAACAGGAGGAATAAATAAAAACTAGTTTCATTTTTGGTGAACTATTCCTTTAATATGATGAACTAACATCATATGGAAACCACACCTACAATTTTCGCCTGAGCGTGGATTAAAAAAAAAAAAAAAGACATTTTTGAAACACCCGCAACGTTTGTTCCTCGGATACAAAGTAACTTCATTAGTAAGTCTAGTGACTATAAATGGATTTCGAAATTAATCTTATTGCTCTGCCATGTCACTTTTTTCAGTGAACTACTCCACTTTACAGAAAACGCTAAAGTTTATCCAAGTTCACTTATCAACTCAACTGCTATCTCATACACACACGGTGCTCGCGGCATTATTTGAGACCAAAGTGCAAAGAGAATGTATAAAATGTGTCAATTTTTGCATGTAAGGATTAAACAATAGATGAATAAAAATATTCGCTGTAGTTAATAGCGTTTTTTCTTCTAGTGACGTGGTTAAGCGGTTTATGATTTAAAATGTGTTCTAGCAGACATCCGACGCATTTTTCGCTAAATCTTAAGCTGTTGCGTGATGTTGCGTTCACAAATACGAAAATCATCCACGCACACTCTCTCGTCTGCTTTTCTCTGTATTCCAGCCAGGAAAGTGACAGAAACGATGCGCTTGGATCCAATACCTGCACGCATACTACAACACAAGCTTCGACTCGCTAAGCGCTATCAATGTGTCAAATGATACCGCATATCAAGAATAAAACATCTTCTGAGTAAGCGCGACACTGAATGAGGTGTCACTATCCGAGCGCGTGCCACCGCTTTTGCACGCCCAACTTTTGTGTTTACCTTTGGTTTGATTTAAAAACAAATGTCCCGATGCACGCCGTGCACTTGACTACTGCACATTATTGATTACGATTGCATTAGTTTCCATTCGCCACGAACGTAATCCTCCGATACAGCCAGAGTCGATGATAATGAGCGATCTAAAGCAGTTTTCTTTTTTTCTTTTCTTTAGCGTTCATGTTTTCTCCCTCATGCTGGACTAAAAAGTGAGCCATGAAACTCTCTCTTCCATACCAAAGAAACTCGAGTGGAATATATAAAATAAACATCTTTCAGTAGTCTGAGGGTAAACTTACCCAATGACAAGAAAGGTTTGGTTTCCATGTCTGGTGGGTTAGCTCATGCCAGCTGACGCGCGCGCGTTGTAAGCTGTCGGCGTCCCTCTCTGATGACAGTACAAGACGGATCCACGCGGTAAAAGTAAAAAAGCTTTGCGATAGTGTCAAATGTTCACTTTATGGCACTACTTCTGTTTGTTCACGCTTCTGCTCGGCTCTGTCTACAACTCTCCAGTCCACACTACCGCAAAGGGACCCAGTGAAGGGGACTCCCACTGACGCTCACGCGGGCACATTTAGCAGCGACGCATGAGGGGAACGTTAACCCCTCCTGCGCCGCTCTGCCCACATACATAGAGTTCGGAAGAAACGGCGTTTCCTTGAATAAGAGAATTGCCTGCACATGTGGTAAAACAAAGACCCTCTAAATTGAGCATATATTGTCATTAATGAATTACAACCTGTCGTTAAAAGTGACTAACACTAAGAAAATTGAAAAAGACAGATAGATAGATAGATAGATAGATAGATAGATAGATAGATAGATAGATAGATAGATAGATAGATAGATAGATAAAAGCATATAGTTATATCATAAAAGAGTGAGATAGAGATAATGTGTTACAAAATAGTAAAATTAATTAATTCTATTATTTAAATCTTTGCTCTTTAAACTGTAGTCTTTTACAGTCTTTTCTGTAGTCAGCTAAATATTTTAGCTGTCCACACTATAAAATACATTAAAAGCTCTGTGATCACATGTAAACAGGTCATAGATATCATATTTTTTTATTTTATTTTTTTATTTATTTAATGTGATCAAAGCATGTTGTTCTGCCCTTGTTTTCTTGAGGTTTGAAGGAATTGATAAAACGAATTCTGCTCTGTTTGCATGCATTTCAGGTACACTTTGTGCACAGCCTCACCATGCTGTTTAAATTCAATGCAATATCTAACACCAATAACTAAAAAAAACAAATCAATTTGTCTGTTCCAGACGAATCAGACTTTGCTGCTGGGTAGCAGGACTTGCAGCCGGTTTTCTACAACAGCATGCTGCACTACAGGATCCATATTAGCCCAGAGAGAACTAGGTCATTTCTCCAATATTACACCCCGGTCAATTGGATACTGTCGCGCAGCTTTATCGTTACTTCACACACCTGTCTTAGCTTGCCAGGGATGTGTCCACTGAATTGTGAATAGCGCACACATGGAAGAGGCTTTTGGTGATGTATACGAGAATTTCTAACAGTGCGAGTAACCATAGGCTAAGAAGAGATGTTGGAGGCTGTCCAGAAACGGAATACTTTGCAGGCACAGCAGAAGTTTTTTTGCAAAGCTCTTATTTTGTTCATGCAGATAAATGTATATATACATGCAGTCCCGGAGCCATCCTGGGGGCCTACGAAAACACTGCATCGCTCGCTGAGCGTTTGAAGGTGTTCGCCGCAGTTCAGCTGGGGGAATGATTCATAATTAATGCAGCGCACTGCGCATTAGAGATCAAAGCCGTTTGTCTATGCTGTGCAATAAACCTAAAGCAGCCGTGACTGGGCTCAGATGAGCGTGTGTGGATGTGAGGGACACTGGTGTGTGTTTTCTCCCTTCACACCCCCCGGGTGTCACGCAGAGTGTCTCACCACTGGGTAGCCAGATCGGTAATGGCAAGGTCAGTCATTTTAGTTTAGAGCCAACTTTCACATTCACCATGGACTTCAAGATGACACAATCAAGATTCTCAGATTGTGACAGGTGTTTATGATCTGCACAGCACGGGAAGATCTATAATAGGAAGGCGCAATGTGGTTGTAGTTATGGCCACTCTGTGTACTGTATAAATGAGGCATGTTAGTGTCTATGTTGATCTATGTTATGGCACGAGGGCCATGGACGCTTCTGGACACCAGCTGAACCTATAAATCAATGACGGTGGTGATGACACAAGCCACGAGCCATGGCAAACACATATACAGATGCATATGTGGTCTACATGCAATTTTTTAAGTTAATCTGAAGCAGAACAACAGCATAAATGATATTTATTATGTGAAGCACGGCTCGCTTTTAACATTTCCCATGGAGGCGCAGCAGGACGCTGATTTTTATGTAATACCACTTTAAAAAACAGCACAAGGAATCTCAAGCTTGACCAGTGAAACGAATTATTATTTCATTCTTATTTTACATAATATATAAGAATATGAAGAATATAAGAATATATAAAATATAAGAACGATAATCAACAATGCCCTGGAAATATCAGCAAGAACATAGTAAGCCAATGTGATATTGGCCCATTGTGTGCGCAGTCATGTCTCTGAACCAGACCAAATTGAAAGCACCTCTTGTGCCTCACACAGCTCTGGTGATGACACATACAGTAGCCACAAAAAATGTTTGCACACTTAAGCTTCATTTTGAAAATGTATGAATGTCACTGTGAGAGATAACAAAATGTCAAAACATGTGACATTTTAGAAGAAAGAGCACATAAACACTATTCAAGCTGACTGAGAGAAATGTTACATTCACACACACACACACACACACACACAATAAAAAATGGGAAAATGTATGTAATTCCACATTTCATAATTTACTGATTTATTAAATTTTTATGTGCTTGTGTGTGTATATATATAGTGCTGTCAAATGATAAAAAGTCACGTTCAAAATGTGTGTGTATACTGTATATATATATATATATATATATATATATGCATAGAAAGAATTGAAGAAAAATATGTTGTTTATATATTAGTATATAATAAGTTTATTTATATATAACATTTATGAATATAAATATTTATGTGTATGCATGTAAATATTAGTTTTTAAATATATACTGTATGTGTGTGTGTATTTTATTATACTGTACATAATTTACACAGTACACATACATATATTATGTAAACAAAACTTGTATTTTGATTCCAATTAATCATGATTAATCATTTGTCAGCAACTATATGTATATATATATATATATATATATATATATATATATACATATATATATAGACCAGATAAGAACAGGTCATTTGTCTGCAGATGCCACTTTCAAGCATTTTAAAGCATGGATTTAGTGTCCATAAAAGTTTTGTTAGGCCGCTGTAGTTTCATATAGCCAACTACAGTACCAAAATGCACAAAAATAATAATAATAATAATTTAATATTAAAGAGATTTCCTAAACTGCAGTACAACTGACTTTCCCTGTGCGCTCCATGAGGGTTTTTGTGATGTATGACTGACCACTGTAGAGGTCCTCTGGCCTGCTGATTATAGAGTGTAAGCACTCTGCTGTGGTTCAGATTGATGTTTAGCCTACGGCTCACACTCTGTAATCTAAGACAGACACAACACACTCTTTTAAACGCCTCAATCAGCTGCTCTCTCATCTGCCCGCGAGACCTGGCTATTTAATCCTTTTCTTTGGCCTTGATTAATGGCTGCTTGACCCCTGACCTTCCCGTATATAAATCTCCAAAGGGTGTTTTGGGTCTCTCAGGGCTTCTCACTTCAAGACCGATTCTCTCTCACCATCTTCACGTGCAAGTGTTTATAGTGGGGCATCTCTATTGGATTCTTCACATTTGAATAATGCGTCCAGGCCTTGGGGGGACATCGGCGTGACGACCTCCGCCGAGGTAACAGTGACAGTTTCTCTTTCAGGTCTCAAACGTGGTGATAAATGGAACACGGCCCTTTCGGTCGCCATTGTGCTCCAGCGTTTACAACACGCTCATCCATAATGGCTGTTTGCACTGATGCCATTCTGCCGTTACTATGGGGACCTGGTTCTGCGCAGCACGAGATTCATAAAGAAATATAAATCTTTTTCCAACCTACGTAAAAGGGACTAGATGAAGCCTGGAGATGTTAGATTGAAACTGTGAATCCTTTTTTCTCTCTGGAACAAAACTGATTTGCACGGATTCCAGATATCAAGAAATGCAATCCAAGGTTGATCACACACACACACACACACACATACCAGCAAGACTAACCGATGTGAGCAGACAAATACAAAACCTCAGCAAAGAATGGGTCGAGGAAGAGCCAAGAGGCTTTTATAAGAAGGAAGAAGGGTAAAAAACTGGACTTCTCCCCTTTTTCAGCCCGAGGGATGCTTTGTGGTCAGAATGGGTCAAATTCCTCACAAACAGGGGTCAGAGTGCTTTCTGAAGACACTGCAAATGCAAGAAGCTGACTTCCCCTTCACATTGGCTTATGCCAAGGAACAAGGAACTTGACATGCACAAGAAGTATTTAAAAAATGTACCAATTCATGCATGAATGTTATTGCATTAGATATCAAAATATATATTCACGTTCAAAGTTTGGGGTCAGTGTGAATTTTTAAAGGTTTTTGAAAGATCTCTTATGCCCAGCTCAGTTTTGATCAATAAAACAGTTAAAGCAGTAATATTGTGAAATTTTATTGCAATTTAAACCTGCTGGATTCTTATATAATATATTTTAAAATACAGTGCAGAAAAATGTAGAATTTCAGCACCATTACTCCAGTCTTCAGCGTCACATGATTTCTCAGAAATGATTTGCTGCTCGAAATGTGATGCATTTTTTCAAGATTCTTTAGAACATTATAAATATATTCATTGTCACTTTTTATGTCTTTTTTGTCACCTGCTGATTAAAAGATTTATAAAACATAAATAAATAAATATTAAACATATATTTTATGAAATATACAAATCGTTGCTGTGGCCTGTGTACAGCACCAAGAAGTATTTCTCTGTAGAATTACCGATCAAGTTACCAAAAATGTGCAGCAGAAGTCTGACGTGGACTGGAGTAGATTCAAAACTGGAGATGCAAAGGCTTTTTATACTAAATCACACAGTAAAGTACATCAGAATGACTGACAACCACATGCAGCTTCCAATGTGTGGTCAGAGAATCAATAAGCAGATGAGAAGATTCTGCGTAGGCGGAAAAATACCCAGATTGCTCTAATACCACTGAATGCGCTGTGACCGTTTAGACAGCTTCACGGCGATGGGGGCTTTCATTCAAACTGGAATCCGTTTGAAACGGTGGATTTATCTCGTGATCATGCATCGGAGATGACAAGGCGAAGAAGAGCAGCTGAATTGAGAGAAGAAGAGATGAAATGACGGCCCTACAGCTCAATATTTTCATAGGCAATTAGAGTCCACTGCTCTGAGGGCAGTTATCAATATTGAGGCATTACATCACAATCGCTCTGCTGGTGCAAGTGAGGACTCCACTGCAGGGATCCACCACAACGCTGGCATACATCAAGCTTTAAATCCCATTACACAGATATTGGCTACATTCAAATTGGCAACGTGATAAATATCTGACATCTCGGTTTATTGCCAAGGCAAAGAAATGGGAATCATTTTCTCCTCAGAGTCCGATACTCTCCAACCTGAATAGATGCTGTCTTCAAGAAGGAAACTCTTACTGGAAGGCAAGAAACGAGAATAAGCAGCTGAAGCTGAAGCCAAAAGTGTGTTTAGAAATGTGAAATATAAGTGGCCATGATAAAGAATAAATAACCAATTTAACCTAACAAGAATGTTTTGGTAAAGTTCTTATTAAAACACACGATTTTTCCGGGTTATGCAAATATTAAGGGAACATTCAATTTGATAATTTCGCAAACAATATGGTAATGGTCCTTTTGAATTTTATCTAAACATTCTGTAGCAGTGCCATTAAAAAAAGGTTAAAAGAAAATCCAACTAAAACATTTCGAAAAAGAAAGAAAATGTTCCATGAATGAGGTATGATGTTTTTGTGTATGTTTTCAGAACGGAACTTTGAACGAATGTTACGATCTTGCCAGAACAAATGTTCTAATAACATTTCCTGTTAGCTGAAAAATGATCCAGTCTAAGACAAAATTCTGCTTTTTTTGGGTTGCATTTAGTAATCAGTACTATATATGTGTGAATATTAAAAGGTTAGTGACATTAAATTTTATTTAATTGAGGAATAATGTTCCGAATGCTCTCATTTGGTGGCGCTACTAACATTAGCATGTTAGCTAACCTTCAAAGTTCTCCACATTGGCTTTTTACACACTATATGTACAGTAAATGAATATTCACACACAATTTAGGGTGATGGTAGAGCATTCAACTCTTATACATTTATACAGTCCTGTCTTGTCCACCGAAGACAGTAGTCTCTATGTGATGTCTGCTATTTTAATTTTTGTTATGCTTGTATCAGAGTCTACTAATCCCCTCTACAATGGAAAGTTATGGCTATTAAGTACAAAAAGTCTCAAACTTAACAGATTTTTACAACTGCACCATTTGGGTAATCCTAGCACACATTTGACTGCGTTTTGTGTATGAAAAGAATACAAAATATCATAGAACTGTGCGTATACTTTGGGCTCTATAAGACCTTTAGAGGGGATGCAGGCGACACATACGTTTACCCTGAATGATTTATTTTCATCTCTGCTGGGGGAGAGCAGAGCTCTGCTGGACTTCAGCTGGAAAAACACAAACCACAGAGAGAGGCGCTCTTGAGTACACAACGGTCACATCATTGAATCACTATGGGGCTCGCTGCTAATGGGCTTCCCTGGGCGACAGATCCGGAGAATGATGATGTAATTAAAGGATTCTGAACAAACCCCTCTGAATTCTCAAGAAGTGCTTCATTACAAATGATCTTGATCCTTGATTTGTTTACCCCAGATGCTTATTTGAATGACTGAATGCTAATAAAAAAAGTCATTGTCCAAGTTGTCAAATTCCAAGTTTGAGAGACTTTGCACTCTAAATACTATTAAAAAATCCATTTGTGATGCTACTAATCACATAAAAAAAGAAACATTTGGTGAACATAAAAATAGACTCATGGAGAGTCAAGCAGACATAATATTCTCTCGTGTAAGACCAGACTATTCCACTTGTGGTATTAAGCAACTCTTGCCAACGAAAAAAGACCTCTTGCCAAAGGACTTACAGTATTATTACCTCATAATACTAAAACAAATATGTTCATCCAAGTACATATCAGTGCCCAATTCAAGATTAATACTAACATCATCACAAATGTGTATACTTCAACCAGACTCTAAAAGAGTTGTCATTCGTGTGTGGATATGTCTGTAGGTCTCAAGCCACTTTCCTTTTGTGATTTATAACTCCTCACAGCCTGAGTCTCTCTCGCTCTCTTTATCTACTTCTGGTCAACCGCCACGGTGAAAGCAGCTGCCATGGCCAAATCTTGCAACCATAAATCTGGACACTTCCTTCCACTGTCTCCCACTTCAAGGGGAAGCCTGAACTGTTGCAAACATCATTAACCCTTTTCCTCTCCATCCCCAAGCCAATGCCCTATCCGCCACTTGAAATACACCCTGCAGAAGAACTCAAATGAAGGGGAGGGCTGGAAAGACACTGGAAGAGTGAAGAAAAGAGAACAGAAGTTTTCTTGAACCCCTCCTATCGGTTCTTTCCATAGCAAAAAAAAAACAAAAAAACCCTTCAGATCCAAGAGCAGCAGGCCTCCTGATAATTTTCCATATTCTGTTTCCTGAATAACACAAATGACGTAATTCTTTAAGAATGCGAAGTATTTACACAGCCCTTCATCACCTACATGGAGACAAAAAGAAGTCAGCATTTCCAAATGTTTATTTTCAAAAAAGTTATTCTTTAAAGCCAACAGCTTTTTATAGCATATTTTATCTATAACATGACATCATTCTTCATAGTGATAAAAGATAATTTGTGTCTTAAGTCACTAGGATGTATTTGTAGCACTAGCCAGATACCACATATTCTAATTGTTGTATCTCGGCCAAATATTGTCCTATCCTAACAAACCATACATCAATTGTTTATTTATCTACTGTAGCTCTCAGATGATTTATAAACCTACATTTTTTAAAATGTAAAAATTACTTAAGACTGGTTTTGTTGTCTAGGGTCATATTTGTAGGGTGAAACTTGATTTTATTGACCCAAACTTGAAAGTAGAACAATTGAACAATTGAAGAAACAAATGAAAGTACACATGCAAAAAGTATAAATATGATCTCCTATCCCAGTTTAAAGAGCAAAGAGTATTCATAGTTTGATTTTCCTATAAATTCTAACTACTTTGGTGTTTTATTCATGAACGAATCAGTGTTTTGGAATAAAATTGTTGGTTGAATGATTCATTCAATGACCAAACTGAGACTCACTGTTGCCACCAACGAACAAAACAAATATTTTTTCATGAACTGAATCAAAAGAGTCACTGGAATGAATCAGTAGGTTTAAATGATAATTTTGTGATATAGTCACAAACTGCCGTGCGACTGGGTTGCTAGATTGAGGTGTTCACAATACCTGTTTGGAAACAGTATACTGCTATACTGATTTATACTATGATTAAATACAATTGTAAAACAAATGTAACTAGTGACTGATTTACAATCGTAGTTAACAATGTCACAAAACCTCAAAATGTTGCAAAATCATCAAGAGAGCATCTCTAAAGACTCTAAAGTCTAAAGGCCATATCAAAATGGGTGACATTACACAGCAACTCCATAAGGCATTGGTCCGAAAGCGTGTGTTTCTTCTAAAACGAATGTGTCTTTCTTTACAATGGCAGAGGGAAAACTTTTCAAAGGCTTTCCATGCACAGACGACTCCTGGCTGAGTGAAATAACTGTCCCAGAATGCCAATTTGCAGCTTGAGGAGCATATTTATATGGGGAGGAGGTGGGTGCCTGAGAGGTTCGGAATAAAGATGTGTTGTCATTGAAACGCCCAAATGCATCTGTGAAATCTGAGATGAAAGAAAAGAGGGGCTGTCAATCACTCCCCAGTCCTGCCATGAACTTGAGCGCAGCTCCTCAGAAAACCCAGCATTCAACCTCTCGGTTTAAGAGCATATGCTTTTTTTTCCCGGATATTCTTGATCTCATTTGGGCCATTTAAGAATTCATGAAGCCGGAAAGGGTTTTCTGAGGTAATTTCAATATCGCGGTGGAGAATAAAGCCAACGGATAGCAAACAGTAAATGGCCAAAAGGAATAAATAGTTATTGCATAAATCTGTGATGCTTTATGATACTGAAATGTCTCCATGTATAATAAGAGAAGCATATCACCTAAAATATGCCCATCTGATCTCATATACTGCAGCTGCCAGTTTAAACATATGATAAATTGTACGACATAAATATTCTCCCTCAAGACATGCACTGACAGATGCTTTTTAGCTTCTACTCAGTGGGTTTGGATCTTGAAGCAAATAAAGCCAACCGAATAGCTGAAAATCTGCATATTTAAGGCCTCTGCAGCAGTTTCACTGTCATCCCGTCTGAGAATTCAATCAGGTGACATTCAGCATTGCCTGTGAAGTTGTCTCTGTCACCTTGCGTTTGCTCAAACTAAAACAATGATGTCATGTTTTTTCCCACTGTTTGGGAAAAACTCGCCTGACTTCATCATTTCCCTTTCGGCACCCGGCGTTTCTCTCACCTAGAGAGGTGCCTGCGGTCATTACGTCACACAAACAGACTTTAAATCAAAACATAACCGTTGGTGGCACCTGAAAATACGGTTTAATAGCGCAGCCTGAGCCCGATGGGAGCACGACCCAGAAAAAGAGTAAGATAAACAAGCCCACAGAAAAATAAATGACAAGCAGGGGAAAAAAAGACAAAATAAAGCTCCTCATTCAAATCATATTTAACATGGATCTTATGTCTCGACACGCTTGCTTAGCAGAGAGGAGCTGAGCTTCTAAAGCAAGTGACAGCGAGATGGCTTAATATGACTGATTCCCTCTGTTGTGTTAATGTGATTCGGCTCTGGCTTGCCAGCAAACACAAAAGGAAGAGTGAAAACGCTAAGGCGATGTAGAGTTCCCCTCGCACCGATCACAAGCCAGTTTGGCTGTTCATCGAGCTGCCAAAAAGATGACCACAGTTGAACAATGAGGAGCCCTGGCAAAATATTGCTCACTACAAAATACAAATTGTCATTTTTCGTAAATTGTCTTTTTCACTCTAAAAACAATTTTTTTCTATACATGTGTGTGTAATTTGTTTGCTGACAGGGGTGTTGTCTCAGTGAGTAGTGCCAATTTGTGGACTCCATGTCAACAGATGCGGTTGACTGTGTGGATTTCAAAGAAGGTGAGTGTATCTCTGATGGTTAGATGGTGAAGAGTGATGAGTGGGATGGTTCAGAGCGACACAGCAACTCCACCTGCCACTGCAGAGCACTGCATCTGCTCAACATTAGCATCTCCCCGAGCTCCAACGGCCTTTACAAGATTTGAGGATGCTGAAAGGCATGAATATAAATACAAACACATTCCTCCAGGAAATCTACTCCATATCACTGCTTTCTTTGGATTAGAACAAAAAACAATGTTAAATCAAACAGATGGCAAAACAAAATGTTAAATGCTGAAAAACAGACAGCAAAACACAAAACATGAAATTAAAAAAAAAAAAGAAAAAACTGCAGAAACACAAACCTGCCAGGAAAAACACTAAATGTTTGATAGATGCAAAACATTAAATGTTTTAAAAATGGTGAACAAATATGTGCTAACACAAAATGTTTAACAGCTGGTGAAATGAAAATCGCTGACAAAACACTAAACCTTTAACACACGGCAAACTGCTAAACATCAATATACTTTAAAAAGAAAAAACACAAAAAGCCTGCAAAAAAAAGTTTTTAGATAAGATGACAAAAACAAAAAACGCTGATATAAACACTAAATATTTAATAGACAACATATGTCTAAAACAAAAATGTTTTAAAAACTGCAAAAAAGAAACCACCTGGAAAAATACTAAATGTAAAAAAAAAAGTTAAAACATTAACTGAAAAAAAAAAAAATATATATATATATATATATATATATATTGGACAGGAATGAAAACAAATAGCCAGCAAAAACATAAACTGTTTAGATGTTTTGTTAATGGCACCCTGAAAATTGATGCTAAAAAAGATAGCTAATCGCTAAAATACAATATGTCTCAGAAACAGCAAAACAAAAGCCGCCTGAAAAAACATGAAATGCTTTACAGACTGCAAACCAAAATAGGCATTAAAAATGCAAAGCTTGACTGGTACGAAAAACGAATTCCAGACAAAACGCAAATCCCAAGCAAAAACAACCCACTTGGTAGACATAAGACAGCAAAACACAAACTGTCTGCAAAAACATTCAATGTTTGACAAACACGAATAAGTAAATCGTCATCAAAAACATAAACCATTTGTTAGATGGCAAAACAAATCATTAAAAACATGAAATGTTTAGACTATAAAATAAAAATAAACAGCAAAAATGACCTTAAAAGACTAACAGCGATCAAACTGTTCAACAAAAATGTTTCAGTGCAGCCAAATTCATTGTCTTTGCGCTCATAACACAAAGATGTTTTATTTATTACTTTTTAAAGAAGCCTGGTATATTATGAGTCACTTTAGAGATGAAGAGCCATGACTTCAAAGAGAACTCATCCGTCAGCCTTCCTGGTTTCGACATGTATACCTGCACTTATGGACAGTGGATGTCTTTTACATAACAGCACACAGCTGAAATTCAAAAGGCAAAAGACTTCAAAAAAGCTGCCAATGATTCTTTTCATCCTTGTCTGTCTCTGTCCCCCCAAACCCCTGCCTACTTAACAGATTTTGAATCGATGGCAGCGTTGGCTATCTGATTTTCCTTTGGAGGGGCCCCTGTGTTCTCTCACTCTCTTTTTCTGGGATCCTGCCATTTTGTCAGCCTTGTCGAGGGAGTCATTGGCAGGCTAACTTCTTAACGCAGCGGGTCAGGGGCAGGTCAGCCTGTAGAAACCCCCATGATCATCTTCTAGGGGCAGGAGAACCCCTTCAGTCCACCCCCTACACCCAAAGCCACTTCTTCGCTGCCATCCCTCCACAAAACGCTGGCCTTTCTGCCCTCTCTGCGCTGGAGGTCATGCCTCTATTGGGGGAGACACTTGGCCCACTGCAGGGGGTCAGCTATCCTTTACAAGGACTCTTGTCATGGGCCTGGTGACTAATAGGCCAACCTTACTGACAAGAACTGATGGGTGCCCCTGAGGCCGGACTCCACAGCCGATCTAATAAGACCTCAGACTCGCTCTCCAGCTTTCAGGAGAGCGAGCTGCCTCTGTCGAGGGTTCAGATGAAACAATTCTGACTCGAGATGTAAGAAAAATCACAAGGGCATTAGCATAAACCCTTGCTGATAAAAAGAGGCAGGTCGTCTTTTGAAATACCTCAACTCCCGCCATGCCCAGAGCAGATTCCCATTACTCACCGTGGCTGGATGTATGAACAAAAAGACACATGGTGAATGGGCAAAACTACCCCTGATAAAACATTAACAAGACCGGCGGTCCTGCTGAGGGGGGATTTTGTTGTCTCAAAGACACACTGATCAGGATCGATCCAGCCATCAATTAATCTTTAAGACAAGCCTACAGGGATTTCAATAACTACTGAGCTTTGACACCAAAGACATTCCCACACCACGCGACTCAAAGAGGCAGCAGGGCCACTCGCTGTTCAGGCAGCAGATGATTCGCGGATGTGGGCATCTATTTACAGGAAAAGTCAGGGGAGAAATAAGGGGAAAAATGTTACACATCTAACAGGAGAAGAAATGTACAGGAATTGAGAATCAAATACACTGAAACTCATTAAAAGGAAGCTAAGCTCCCATCTAAACTTGTTAAAACTTGTGCACAGAGACCTAAATCTAAGATATTACAGGTGAGAAATGGGTATAATTTATCCTGAATAACTATGTTCTACCACTCACAGGAAAAAATTGGACTCCAGTCATCAAACAAATAGGATTTGCCCTACAGCAATGGAAATCAAAGCTGCAGAACCAGGCTAATAGATACGTAACGATCAAACGCAGAATGTAGGAGTATTATTTTCAGGAACAGTTTAGGTGAACACTAAAGGTGTTTTGAAACTGATGGATTTTACGATTAATGTTCAAATTGGCCAGTATACCAGTCTAAGGGGCTTCAAAATATGGTCTTTTTGTACAATTTTTACATTAACTTAAATAATTATAATTATTCAAAGCATAATTATTCAAATTACAGACTAACCCTAACTTAAATCATAAAACTCTCTGAAATGCTACTATTATTACTACTAAAAATAGACAGATAATGCACAACATTAACGCAAAATAGAAGTTTGGTATTTCACAATTGTTTTCACTTTTATGTGTTGAAATAATGATTAGGCCCCAAAAGTATGGAGAACCCATGAATAAAAGACTCTGTGCATTCCCATCAGACTCTAGCCTAAAAAAATACACGAAATTTCACTTTTTGCAAAAACGTACATTTTCTTCTTCGGTTTCTCTTAATCATTAACAGTTTCAAACTATGGCCTTCAACACTTGTCATTCCGAAAACAAAAAATGCAGCTCTACCACTTCTTTGTTTTGATGTTTAATATTATAAAGAATCTTTGTAACATGATTCTTTGTTCATTCACCCTCAAAGCAAATAAATAAATAGGACGAAATGGAAACGTGATACATGTAGAGGCTTAGCCATTATACAAAGGGACAATAATGTATGCTGTGGGATTTTAGGACAAAAGTAATCACATTTACCACAGTTGGGCAGAACAGCAGACCAGAGGAATTTCTATCCAGTGTCCCACTCGCTTTGTTCAGGACTCAATTGAACGTGGGGCTGTTTGAAGGGCAAGCCATATAGAGCTGTTCCATTTACATTCACTCTCACTGTCACTTGGGTTTTTTGTTTTCAATCGGTCTATTGTTTCTGCCCGAGTTGCACGCAGCACAATTATCAAGCATGGAGGAGAAATAATTCCATGTGATTTTTGGAGTAGAGGAGATGTTTTTTTCTGTTTAACTTATACAGTATATCCTCAGGGATCAGTTGCCACAGTGCAAAATCACACGTACACACAGAATATTCCATCCTGGTGTTACAAAGTCCACAAAAAGTCTGGATCATGTGAATGAGTTCTGCATGTACAGCGGGCTCATCACAGTGGGAGAAACAGATCAGCCTGACTCTGACGGCTTACATCACTTAAGTGTGAAAAAAATTACACTAAAAAAACAAGACACACATAGGTGTGGTGAAGAAAATGTACAGCATAATACTGGGCATTTACACTGGTATCCGAGTAATTTATGAAACATTTTTTTTAAATCAGGCATATTCAAAAATGAAAACTCAGTTTCAGTTATTACAACAACTATTTTCCCCATGGGGGAAAGCTCCTAAACTGACAATAATAATCAACAAAAAATTATTAAGTCCATACAACTCATATGCTTTATACAAAGTCTTCTGCAGCAAAAAGGGTAAAATTTGAATAGTTACTTGCTGATTCTTCCCCTTCTGTCATTCTCAAATCTGTCAGTAGCATCAGAACTTGTGCAATATATTAAAACACAATATTTGAAATAAATATAAATAAATATTCTTATTGTTTTTTTAAACAAATAAATAGGGAACCAGCCTTAATATTCCGAATGCTATTGTAATCATTGCATTATTTTTGGTGTGGAATGTCCTATTTCTGTCTATTTCTGAGTACATAAAACTCCCCCCACAGCCACTGACAGGGAAATGCTGGTAAAAACATTTTGTGGAGCTACAGTATAACGGTTAAGTGCTGCTCTGTTGATTTTCTAACTCTGCGTTTACTAAATTACATCACATCAGTTGGTTTTCAGACCTGGCAATATCAGAAGCAATAGATCATTCATAGTTTTCTTCTTCCATCCATCCCGCAGCCTGAAAAAGAGTCAATGTCGTCAGTTTTAGTACTGCAGAGTGCTCCTTAATGACCGTGTCCATTTACCATCCTCCACTGTGAATTACACAAGCACAACTTGTTGTGGAAGAGGAGGTGTTGGGCGGCCATAATTCACCAGACTCTGGCCCCTCCAACCTTGCTCAGCAGGAAGAATGACAGCAACTTGGTTTGTCAGTGGTTCTGTGCATAATTACCGCCAGGATTAATGGTTTACTCACGTCTACGCCTTAATGCCCAGATCAATTTTTCTCGGTGATGAACGATGCTTGCGATGGCACCCTGTCATCACCGGTATGCCTAAGGACAGGGGCTGTAAATCTTTCGCTCAAAGTCACCCTCCGATTTAACAAAGCGTGAGACCGATGCTCAATACAGCCTAGTCCTGGCACTCCTAGAAAGCCCCAGGGCACGTCTACCAGCCCTGCAATTAGGAAGAACCTATTTCCTTTATCACTAAGGGATTAGAGGCATCTGCAAATTGCAGAGCTTGTCAAATATTATTAAAAGCACAACACAAGAGACAGCTGTCCAAATGGCTCTCCTCTTCCTTTAATGTTTCGCTTTTAGTAAAGAACTAAACGATCGATAACTATTCCCAATGCTATAACCGTGTTCATAACAACCGTGTTCTAACCACTAAGCTCTACCTCAACTGTGTCGTTCCAAACCCATATGATCAAGCTTGGTTTTTTTTCGCTGCTCCACACTGTGGATGAATCTAGTGTTTTGAAGTGCATGTGTGGGCTGTCAGTCAACGCTCCAGTGTGGAGATTCACTGTACAGTGTAAACAGAAGTGTAAAAACAGAAATCTCATTGTAACATGGCTTCCGGTTTTGTTCTGACCAACTAAAACAATAAATTGCGCTATTAATGGTAACCAAATCTGACAATCGTTAGTTCCAATCATGTCAGACCATGCAAATCATAATTGCTAATTATTCTCAAACCGATTGTCACCAACATCAACATTGTGTGACTATGCGTACTTCAATATTAAATTCTGTACAGCCTAATCTCAAATTGTCATACCATTCGAATATCATTAAAGAAAAATTGGTCTTTCAGCCTCAAAAAGCTATTTAATGTTACAAGATGAATTGTTGTGGCTGCTGTAAGAAACCCCGCCCCCCTGCAGCATCCATACACCTGATACAGCCAAATAGCCTGGACTTCTTCTTTATGTACAGTATACAGGCGTGATGTAATGACGCAACGACGATTGGCAGCAATCTCGAAAACAAACCTGAACTGCTTTTATAATTCCTTCTTCCTACTCCATGAAAAACCATTTCTATGAAAAACACGCCTCTTATTTTTACTTTGCTGGCATCCTGAGATGATGACTGGAGAACACGTTTGAAGGGCGTAGAAGCATGGGAAGGGGATGTGTTGTTGTCGGTACAATGCTCTTTCCTGTGGATGTTCTGTAGATCCAAAGGTACAGAAAACCACCCTCTCTTCCCTAACGTCCTATTCCTTCTTCCCTCCCATCTCATCTCCCCCAATCTCCCTCCGCTTCACTTCTTAAGAAATCACCCTTGCACAGTCCCACAGGACTGAGATAAAATCCTCGCTGGGCCCTCGGCAATGAAAGCAAGCGTAACGCTTCTCTTTTTCTCCGGGAGGAAGCCTCGCTCGCCCACCAACCCCCCAATTCATGCCTGACGGGAGGTACACAACGTGTGAAGAGCTGGCAACCGCGTATGTGTGTGTGCTTCTATACATTACCACTCATGCCCTTCAAATTCTCTGAAATGGAGGGAAAAAAAGCTGCTCTGGCATATTGGGATGGGGACAGGCTATTAGCAGCACGCCCAATTACTATTTGTTTATTCACACGTATGCAAATGTTTGAAAAATGCTGTAAAAATTATTAAATGAGGGGCTGGCTTGAATTACTCAGAGCGGTAGGCATGGCAGCACACGTTTGAATGAAAACCGTAGCCGGGTCGATCCGCGGCCCCGCGGCTGCTGCGGGACGGATGGGAGCTGTTTGTTTAACCTTATCTGTGGTTGTAATTTTAGCCCTGTCTGCTATATGGATTTCCAGGCGGAAACCACTTTTATTGGCTTCTAGTGGGGAGCTACCTTAATAAAATAACATCTAATTATATCTACCAGAGCTGATCCCCAAACATGAAACACAAAGCGACCATTGTTCAAAGGTTCGAGCCAAGACGGAGACCCTGAAACAGTAGCTTATGGTGTTGAAGTTTTTGTTTTGGATTAAACATTATATCTGCTTTGAAGAGCAGGAGATCCTAGAGCCATTATCCAGGATCATCTATAGTACTACACAGAAATTAATGTAGACACATCACATAAAAATCCCTTCCAAGTCCAAGATGATAAAGATTATTTAAAAAAAAAAAAATTATCTAACCATAAACAATTTTGTGCACATTTTCTATGCATCTTTTATTAGTTCATGAAACATTGTATGCAGAACTGAGTAATAACTGATAGCATGTAATCTGGATTACGCAGTCAGATTTCAAAAATTAAGTACTTGTAATTAATGAAAATATTAAATATTTATAATCAGACTGCAGTTACTTTTTATTTTTTTGATAATTACATGCCTACATATTGGGATTATGATTACAGATTATTATGATTCCTTTCACACAATTTAAAATGCACAAATTCACATTACTTCTTATTTACTTGTAATTAAAGCATTCCATAACTATATTTCTGTTATCTGAACATCTTTCTCTTTATAAATGACATAGTATAATATACTTGAAGTACCTTAAAATAAATATTTGTATAATTAAACATTATATCTGCATGTTCACAGTTCTCTGGCGTTGGTTAATGGTAACATGACATTTATCATTTTGATTGATGACATTTTAAAATGACTTGTTTTAATTTCACTTTTTTATTATTTCATGAATTACTAGCTTTAACTCACTACCCCCCTGCAACTCTTTTAAAGACGTTAGGTCAAAATTAATCTCAAACTAATCAGAAGCTTTTCTGATTTTATTACCTAAAATCACTAATGTAATGCATTACAGTTTTTGTCACAGAATTTGTCATCAGTAACAGATGTCGTCTACCTAGCTCTGTACATACAGTATATGACTGTAATATTAACAGTAAAAAGCAAATTAGGCCTGAACACATTTTACATAACACTGGCAATCTATAATGTTTAAAAGCATAGCACATATGGTATGCATCTGAAATCCATTAATGCCTGAAGATATGTATGTTTCCTCTATTAAACATAGATATATAATCAATAAACAAATACAAATCAAACGAGTGAGATAACATACTACTCCATGTACACTGGTTATCTGTTGTCAAACCCAAATATATATATATATAATTGTTAATATACATTATAAATTATTAATAATATCAATTCACCTCAATTCATAGTAGCCAAAAAGTTTGAGGGATGTTAATATCATGTGTGTGAGAAACTATTTATTAATTATTTTTCTTGTCAATTGATTGTTAACCTAGATCACTGTCTGGATCAGAACTGGTTGTCAACAAAGTCTGGTTCCGTTCACCCTATACTGTATACAGTATATGTTTAATAAAAACGTGCAACTACTGTACCTGCATTTTCCAGGAGCATTGTCACTCCTTTACATAACTGAATTCTGTGTGAACAGGATGAAGCGCTCAGCAGCCGAGTGCATGTGAATGTGTCTACTCTGTCATGATCTGCACTAAGAGCTCCTTGTCTCTGAGCATTACTGTGCTCATATGATCATTTGCTTGCTCATGGTATCGTGCCAGTTTTGAATAGCCTGAGAGTTCAAGCTGACAAACAGAGAGAGCGACGTGAGAAGCCTTGTGTAGTTTTTTCCCCATCTCTTCTGACTCCTCCAGGCCGATCATATCATGAGCGAAGACCTCCCTCTGATCACATCTGACAATCACTGGACAGCGGCCAGAGCTGCATTGGAACGGCTCTCCATTATAACCTCTTCAACAACACAACAGTGTTGTGATTGCGTTTTCATTGTTTTGCTTCGAACACAAGCCCTCTAGGGAAATATTCAAAAGTGCTGTTTTTTGCACGCACTGTTTATGAAATATAAATTATGCTTATTTTTTTTACCTCCCCAAAAAGCCAAAGCAGAAGAAAAAAGGAGTAGAGGTTCAACAGAATGAACAATATTTATTGAAAAATAGAATTTTCCTTTTTTTTCTACTGACACACAGGGAGAGAAAATGAGGGTTTAGAAATGCCGCTGGGTTAGAGGAGACGGAAAAACCACATGGTGACAATTCACTTATTTTGTATAGAGAACTTCCAGTGGGTCTATATTTAGCTCTTAAGCACTCTATAATCACTAAGGAGGTTTTCAACCACATAAAGGAGGATAAGTTCCTGAAAGAAACCAGCAGTGCTGAGTCTTCCTGCATCACTTCTGTTTAACCTTTGACCCCTGCAAGCACCTCATTCCCTTACGCATCTACCACGTACAAAAACAACACCATACGGCCTTTTACAGCAAGGATAAGTAGCTTTTCACTGCCTCATTCATAAAAGCAGGAGCCTTTCCTCCTTCACCTTTCCTCCGGATATTCCTGCAGTTCAGAAAATACACAACCACACCTTATGAAACAGCCTTGAATGGGGTCAACGGTGGACTACGCCACATGAAGCGCTGCAAAAACATTCAAGCAAAAATGACAGACATGCATGACCAGGACTATATATTCCACATTAAAGTCCCTTGTCTCACCAAGGACATCACAACCATGACCCCTGCCAGTGTTTGGACTGACTAAAAGTAGTAGTGTGACAGTAGCTTAGTTGTTTTAAAATAGCGTAGCTTTCCAGTCAACAACAAAAAATTAAATTAAATTAAATTAAATTAAATTAAATTAAATTAAATTAAATTAAATTAAATTAAATTAAATTAA
>JAUMHP010000078.1:6582778-6614902 GCA_032361065.1 Enteromius trimaculatus | reverse complement strand
AAATTAAATTAAATTAAATTAAATTAAATTAAATTAAATTAAATTAAATTAAATTAAATTAAATTAAATTAAAAAAATATATATATTTTCGAGAACTATTTTTTAATAATTACTATAGTTCAAAGTCCACATTAATATTAGGTGTGATATTTTATATATATATATATATATATATATATATATACATACACACACACTAGAGATGCACAATTAATCGTTAAAAGATCAAGATCTCTATTTGACCCCCCAAACCAGCTTAATCAATATATTTAAACAATTATATTTTCAAGGACAGGAGACAAGCATAACTCTTCTGATCTGGAGATACCACGCAATCACTCACAGCACGTCACATGCAGTTTTGCACGGGCAGCGGCCATATGTGCTTGTTACGCCGGTTTCACACCGCACACGTCAGCCCAGGTATACTTCACTTTCCATGTTCCATTCAGTATCGCGGACTAACAAACTATATATTACAAATTTATATCAATTAGTTTTATACCATGTAAATATATAAAATACATAAACATAAAACATACCCTACATACAAAACCTGTTTATCTAAAATAGGAAAACAATATTTTTACTTTCAACTCAAATATTATCAAACAGTATAAAAGGTTTCTTGAGCATACAGCAGATCCAGCAGTCGTTAGCATCAAAAATTTTAAAAACCCCATTTTAACTGAATTTGAACGATTTTAAACTTAAACCAAACTAGCCTAACAGTAGCAACAGTTTCAAAACAGCTTCTCCACGGCTTGAGCTTTGTGAGTGTGAAACCAAATGCAATGCATGCAATGTGAAGCGGAAACAGGTTTATAACCCTGGCGTGTCTTTATGAGTGCAATTCAGGGAACACAAAGAGTTCTCGTCTTGAAAGAATGCCCAGATTCTGCAGACATTTGTTTCCAGCCCTGCTCACCTCGGCCAGTGACATTACACCACTGCAGTGGGTGTGGGAACAATACGAGTGACTTAGCATAAAACAACAAGATGGTGAAATGAACATCACAGCAAGGCCCATGTTTTAACTCGGCATATTGACTTGTACTATGTAAAGCAACTGTATACCCAAAGGAGCTTCAAACAAACGCTGACACTCTATATTGTTCGGTCACAGCGTGATGTAAATCACAGGGTTAATATTCCCTATTGTGCTGGGATACGGTCCAGAAACAACCAGGCTACAATGAAGAGGGCTCCACTAATCAAAAGCGCAAGAAAACAAACAGCAGTCTATGAAACAAACACTGGATCGGGAATGATCCCCTGATAAAATCTCAGGGTCGTGTGTTTCCAGAGGAAGCGCAACTGACAAATGTTGATCTCGCAGCTTGACGGTTTCATCAGCGGCTGTTGTCTTAGGCCAGCGTCCCGTTTTATTTATTTTCTTATTGTTTGGTGTCCAAATTTTACGACTGCTCTAGTTTTATTGTCCTCAGCAATTTTTCTACAAGCCTTCAGTGTCACCGGATTGGCCCGGCCCGAGACGAGCGGGTCTCAAGAGTGTTTAGTGTTAAATGGGAGTTTGTTGACTGATGCCTTTTATCTTTTCCTTTCTTGGAAGCACAGATGACATGCCCTCAGCAGAACCAAGGCCCCAAATGTTCCTCTCCATCTTACAAAATCAGCCCTTTTTCTTGCATAAGTTCATGACAACCGTATCAACGATCTCAGCAGATAAAATCTCGCTTGAAGCAGCAATATTTATTTTTCTTTTCCTCGAGAGTCGCTAACTTTTTCTTGCCGTCTTCCTTATGCTGTACTACTCCAAAATGATATGCGCTTTCAACAAGTGTGGAGTCAGCGGGGCGGGCTGGATGCGTCGAGAGTTTTTATAGGTCGGCAGTGAAATGAGTGAGGAGAAAATGAACGGTATTATTGCAAAAGAGTGGTCAAACCGCTGATGGCGGTGGTTTCACTTCAACCCTACAGTGAGAAGAAACAGAGACAGGCTGACTCATACTACTGCTAATTCAAAGATTTACACAGTGTTGATTCTCAAAAACGTACCCAAATGATCTGTAATCTGCATTATCATCACTTTACTAGGGGTTACTCACATGACTGCAATATGAGTAGGAGGGTAAAAAAAGATATCAGATCCACTTTTGTAATGTTAAGACTTTTTGTTTCGGAATGCTGGAAGTTTTGAGAATTAATTAATCATGTTACTGTAACCCATCTGACAAAATATGTCTGTTCGAAAAAAGTTTAGGGTCAGTAAGATAAAAAAAAAAAAAAAATTAAAAAAAGAATAAATAAATAAATACACACACACACACACACACAATATACTATATATGTAAAATACAATAAATTATATACATAAAAATATAATATATTTATGTATATATTAATATATATACACACATATATATATATATATATACACACACACACACACACACATCCATGAAAATATATAATAAATGTTATATATATTTAGATATAATATAAATCATAGATAAGTATAAATACATATTTATGAGTAAATATTTCTTTACATGTATGTATGTTTATTTCTATGTACATATAAATATATACTGTACACACTATTACACATTATTTTGTATATGATTAATCACAATTAATTGATTTGACAGCCCTAAATCTCAAAATAATATCCCTTTAAGTGAGATAAAAATATTGCCTCATTTTCCATGCCCTTATTTCTTCGTGAAGTAGACAGTAACAGAAACAACAGCCTACCCAGTTGGCTGGCCAACTTCCTGTGCTCTGCGGTGAGGCACTTCAAGGGCTGGGTATCACAGGCAGGTAGGTAATTTTTTTTTTTTTTTTACAACTTACTTGAAAGCTTAGCAGAGGCAAAGGTGAACAGAAGGGGCTTTGGCACAGGCACAAAAATGCAACAAGCAGCATAAAGAAAGTTCGAAAGCGAGCAGGTGGTTTGCACAAACTAGGAGGAACCTGTGGTAAAACGAATCTTTTTCCCCCCCTTGTACACTGTCTATTCACACTCTCTACTCAATCAATACACTCTGCTTTTTTATTTACCACCCCCCGAGCCAGACACAAGATTCGGTTGGACAGAGACAGCGAGAGTCTGAGCCCGCTGTCTCGTCCTCTGTATGTGAATCAAAGAGGCAGAGACATGAAAAATTCTCCTTTCTATGCACAGTCACATTCGGTTGTGCCAGTGACAATTCTCGGCAGCCTCGCTCGCTTTCTATCGGTTCTATTTCCTTGTCTACCCACCCTTCTGCCTGCCACAGAACCTACGGCTGTATCTACATCTAGTTTCCTTGAACTTTCTACCTCTATACATATATACAACATGCTGGAATATTTATGATAATGAATGATGTGCTATCAAACATTTCCTACATGTCCAAGATACATAAATAATTTACCAGTATCCTGTGTAAAAAGCTGAATTTACACTTAAAATCCACACATGAAGGAAAATTAGCTGCAGTATTTGTAAGTTCTTAGACATGCGTTAGCATTTCCTTTTCATATTATCCATATAAACACCCAAAACACACGCCAAAATCGTCTCGGACACTTGTTCACTCAAAAAAAAAAAAAAAAATTGAAAATATATTCTTTCTCAGGCTACCCAAAATGAGTCAGTTTTCTTTTTATCAGAACATATATTTGGAGAAATGTAGCATTAATTGCTCAAAAATTGATCTGAATGGGTGCCGTCAGAATGAGAGACCCAACAGCTCATAAAAACACAACAATAATGCACAAGTAAAACACATGAATCCAATCAATCATTTAATGTCTGGTGAAACAAAAAGCTGTTTGTTTGTAATAAACAAATACATCATTAGGACTTTTTAATCGCTGACTCTGGCTATTTGGCGATCTGGTGTGGCATGAGAGCAAGTACATTAAATATTGGGTTAAACTATTCCTTTAAGCTATACTTTGAAACCTAATAAACTAATTTCTGCAAAATAAATGTTTGAATGTACAAACAACTGAAAAATGCTTGAAATGTGTGCGTGTGCTATGTTTTTTTAATGTGTAATATAGATAAACTTTAATAAAGTGTGGTTACGTGCCACTGTAAATCCAAAATAAACCTCTAAGACAACCTTTTATGCGATTTTGCTGATGTTCAGAATACCACAGTATCACTGTGGTTGTCAGCTCTGTTGTGGTACAGTATACGAATGTCGGTTTTTCCATTGAACTTTACGAGAAGTTGTGCCACTTCCTGATAAGTAGTAATTATAGCAACATATATAGCATAAACATCTACAGCACTAATAGATGTACACTCTAGTTTTAAGAGGGTTTGCTATGAGTGGTTTCCGAAACACACTCCTTCTAGCAATGTGTTATGACTTTTTCTCTATAAAATATAAAGTCATCTAAAATTCCGCCCCCCCCCCCATATGCTTCTGAACACACCGAAACCCATCTAGAAGACCCAGAGAGACAATAAATTAGAGCAACTGCCTTTGGGACACAAAAAAAGGAGTGCATTTATCACAGCAGATGTGATGGAGTGCATGGAAAGTGACAGGTGCTAAAGAGAATGAACTAGAAGCAGAGCTCAGTCGCTATCACAGTCAATACGGGTGTCACAGCCTGGTGACAACATGACAGCCTGATTATTGTAGAAAGTCGGTCCCCACTCAGCTCCCAGACACAAACTCGATGCATTCATGACTAAGGATCTTTTCTGTAACTGAATAACTGCTCCCTGCTGTTCAATACCGTGCGGATTTACAAAGCATATCACGTATAAAGGCCACAGAAGCCTACAGAAATACGGGTATCTTCATAGTTGAGAACAAAAGTCTGAGAACGCTTTGAAAATCCAGGACTTTTTTTCCACTGAATCCCAGAGATAGACATAATGTTTTAAGATTTTAAGGAAAAGGGTGACAGAAGATGAATAAGAAAACTACCGTTGCCATCATCTAACACTGAAAGAAGTTAATCTTTAAAAAACAATAGTTTAATAATTGTGTTAAAAAACACTCTAAAATCTCAAAATGATTATTATTCTTTCATAATGTGCACTATAATGGTGAAATGTATAAATAGACCTTTAAAACTATTAATTTTAAGTTTAAGTGATTAATTACAGTATATTGGTGTGATGCTTTAGTTTTTATTCATAATTGATGCTTTTAGCATCCACTTTGGATGGTCCCACTTTGACTTTGAAGTAAACTTTTCAATAAAATTATGTTGATTATATAATAACATAAAATTAAAAGAATGAAAAGTAGAATAAAAGAAAAAAGAAATTCACTTGCTAGAAAAAAGCTAAAAAGAAAGAAAGAAAGCGTAATTTTTTTTAATCAATATTGGCTTAAAGAAGAAATCACTCGCCAGAAAGATCTACAATGGAAAACTAGCGTTTATTAAATTGGTCTTGAGTTTGTGTATTCAACAGGCAAACAGGAACAGTCACTCTTATCTGCCTCAGATCACATGCAGAAGCACAAGCTGGGCAGATGGGGCTTGGAACTCATTTCAATATTTGATTTGGTCTGTCTAACAGATTCAAAACAAGTTACAAGGGGCAAAACGAGGAGCTGTGGCAAAAATAGATGTGCATCGGTGTTGCACAAAGACACGTGGTGCGGTTGCAAACTCTTTCCACACTCCGTTTGTCCCCTGGTTCTGGAAGCACTGAAAGGTCCTGCAATAATACAATGATACTTAATCTGACTGCTTCTAAGTGTTTTCCTCGTACCTGTTACTGGTGTGAAATGACTGTGCGTCTGCGTGAGTCATACCTGGTTCACCCAGATATAACCCTCAGACTGGCCCCTAAACATCTGCCACCCACATGTCTGGTCCACCTACACACTCCTCCACATGGCCTTATGCTTTTTGACTCACTGTCACACAAAACAGAATCTATCTATATTTGCAACATATTTTATTTTATTTTTGTTTAAATATTTGTTTAAAATCTTAAATAAAAAATATTTTTAACATTATTCCTATATCATTTTTTTTTTTTGCTCAAAAATACTTTATTTGTTTATTTATTTTTTATAATATATTGCACCAATTAATCATGCGCAATACAAAAACTAAAACTAATTTGGTTAAATTTTGATGTCACACATGAAAGTGCCCACAAAAAAACTAAACAAAAACAAAAAAACAACATCAGTCTGACATCAACCTCAAGCACAGTGTCTTTAATCATTTATTTCTGTAGTCTCTTCCTGTCATGATTAAGCATTTCAATGACTGGATCTAAATCTATCCCCTTCACAAAAACATGAGATCCCAAGTGTCTGGTAAATTTAGAACTTGATATAAGGTCCTTGAGATATTCGTCAGGCCTGTGCCTTGCTGGCTTTGGTCACTGATTTTCTGTGACGGTCCTCTCGGAACATGTGGATCTGGGACTAAGCATCAGATGGGAGAAGAGAAAATATGCACTTACATATATATCCAATATTCATGCCTTGAGTGGCGAGGCTGCTCGCAGTCATTAGTGCACTTACACTCTCTCTGACAGGCCTGTCTCAGACTCATCAGACAGGCCTTCTGAAGTCATGTTCCTCTGCAAAAATCATGAGCCTGTCACAAGCCGCCTGCCTCCTACACATAGAAATGTCTCCATTTCTTCTCCATTTTTTTCTCTTTCTCTCTTTTTTTGGTTATGACTGTAACCATATTCAATATACGAAAGTCTACCAAGGTAAACATGACGTTAACAGACAGATGATATTATTCTTACAGGAATAAATAAATGATTGAATAAAATATTTGGGTTGGTCTCTAAGCTAAGTAAGTGTTTTTACTATTATACGGATATAATACTAGAGTCTAAACTGGGTTTCATTATATCATTATGATGTTCATTATCTATACAGTGTTTAAAGTTCATACATTCATAAATCAGTTACTTTTAAAATTTCAATATGCTTTTTTTCCTCCCTTTTTTAAATGATTTGTTCAGTGAGAATCGAGTAAAACAGCTCAAGATATTAAGGCTAAGTAATTGTCACTGGCTTTCCATTTATTTTAGGCATAAAAGGAGGAAAAAACTCTGCCAGTGGCACAACACAATATCTGAATACATTTAAGAGAGATTCTTTGAATTTTGCTTTTCAAATAAATTGATCTTGTTTCAACAACATTTCCACTTTTTTGTAGTGTGCAGCCAATCTAAAAATCGCCGTAACTATAAAAAGTCCATTTAAAAACTTTCAAGTAAAGAGCTATTGTGATCACAGGTATAAAGTTTAATAACCCTCCCAATACTTTTAGCTTATAATACATAAGAGAAAACAAAAGAAAATACTGTCATCATTTACACAACAGAAATTTTGCAAATTCACAAGATCAATATTTAATTAACTCGCAACAATTGACAAGACCATCTTTATTATACGGAAATCTCTTCATCAATTCAGAATAAATGAATAAACCAGAAAAAAATCATTTTAAATGTTAGTCTTATGGTGCTTTGTACAGGCAAACCCCTTCTTTTGAAGAAGTGCAATGTCCATTTGAACAGCACATAATACATAAAACACTAAAAGAACAAGATATAAATGAAACTAGTAAGGTAAAATTAAGGTGAAGCATCTCATTTGTGCATCACTAGCCTTACCAAACTAATAACTGATTTCAAACACGCTGTCATGTCTGTCATTGGTCAGCCAAGAAGATAGCCCCGCCCTAAACTCATTGGCTGAGCCAGTGTTGCTATGCTTCCCAGGATGATCAAATATACAAAGAACGTTTTTAAACAACACAGTGTTCAACCCAAATCAAGTTTCTCTGCATATTCTTCTGGAACAGGAGAACATACAAAAAATAACAACACACATAATCTTTAAAAAGTGTATTTTATGAATCAAATTAAACATTTTTTTCCAGCTCAGATATATGATTTGTCATAAACTTGAAAGGCAGGCAGGTTGGGGCACTGACTTTCTTTCTCTTTCTCTTTCTACCCTGAAATTTTCCCTGCCTGAAGCTTTTTTTTCTGATCATTTTGTGGCTCCACCTTCTGTGGTCTTCACAGAAAACTGTGAAGTGAAAAACTTTTCATGGCAGTAACCAAATGAGTTAAAAGTCTGCAACAAAAGTCCAAAAAAAAAAGAAACATCGGTACATGTATTCCTCTACCAGACAGTGCTCACCACTGTCTTGTGAATCAGACAGATAATGACATCTTGTTCACATTAAACTCAATTATATTCCTCAACTTGGGAGCCATGATGTGGCTTCTGCCTCTCAAAAATGACTGCGAAGGCCAAGTTGAGGTGCAACAGCTCGGTTTATGACCCAAGAGGGGAGGTTTCCCTCTGATACGCGTGTGTCCTCCAGTCCAAAAGGAGTTTGAGGGCACCATTTGTCTCCATAACCTACAGACGTAAACAATACGTTGGTCCACCTGCTCCAGCCATTAACAGGCCCAAAGAGGGCTGACGATATCATCGGCCTTAACAGGACTACTCACTGGGGAGGAGGCAATTAGGGCCTGGGGGAGACCAATAAATCTCCATAAACATCACCCAGATGCTCTGCCTCAGTACTGAGTTAATGCACAACAGCTTCCCTGCTCTGCTCTCTAGGGAACATGCGGCACTACAAGGAAAACTTGCCTTTTATCACAAATCCCGCTAGAAAGAGTCGGATTGGAGTTAAAACGCCTGGAGAGAACAGACGAGGAAACCTCAAAGAGAGGAGAAACTTCCCCACGGTTTACAAAAAGAGTTACTGTGCCTGAAGAACCCATGTTGATCTCTGTAGTGTGTAAGCACTGACATAGAATAGGATTAGTCCTTGACCGAACAGCCACTGTGGCAGAGCACTCTCCATTCAAACAGGTCTCTTCAGTCCGACCGCATCAGATCGAGCAGCAAGCGTGCATCGCATGTGACCACATCTTTCGTTATGACCATCACTTCCATGAATGAATCTCACGACCTCATTAGCTAAACTGCTACCGGCGTCGTTTGGCTGTGGGCCTGGTTCCCCTTTCTCACACATCACAGGGACGTTCACCAGGCACATCCTTCCTGTTGAGGAAACGCCTGTTTCCTTTTTTATCAGATGTTAAATAACACAAATGCCTTCGTCAGCTTGACAAAAAACTAAAAGAACATTTCTGGATAAACAACTCTTTGCGGGCGCCTTCAAGTGATTATCTAGTCACTGTGATTTCTGAAATGGTTAAAGGTTAAAGGTCGTTTATAGTCATTAAACAAAACGCCATGCTCAACCTGTCACAAATTCCAGACATATGACACACGAGACTTTAGTTTTGTCTAGCTTGAGGCTGTCTGCCACTGTTGCCTCATGTATGCACACCTCCTACTCACATGTGCAAACATTGGAAAGGAAGTTCCCCGTCCTTCACTGCAACGCTGACACACACCTTCCCATCTTTTACCAGTTTAGCCACATGAAGAGGCGGCGATTGCCTTCCCCTAGCTCTGTGGCGTTATATCACTTTACCGGGTCACCAGATTTCTCAGTGTCATTGTGGGGACACATTGCTCACCCCTTGACTTCTTTACCTCGTGAACCGACAGAAATTTTCCCTTGATACCAGCCATGACTGCCAGCTGTCATTTTCTCCTGCTTAATAGGAAAGAGAGAAAAAGTGAGCCGCAGGATGGGCCGGTGTCGGTGAAAGTGAGAGTTGGAAAGCGATAAGCATCTCGGCTTATTTGTAGAGTCCCTCATCAAAGTTGAATGACTGAGTAATTGGTTTGTAACAGTAACACTTACTTGGCCATCAATAATGGCCACGCAAGCTTGGGTAGAATTACTTCGCTGGGGGTGGATCGTTGTCGGGTTTCAGCGCTATTATGATCTGAAGGGACACGGTTATGTTGGACAAATATTTATGCAGTGTCGGGTTACTTGGAACATCCTAACGAGAGAACACAAGAATAGGCAGGGTGATTGAGAAGTCAAATACACATGTCCAACATTATTATCTAATCTAAAGATCTCAAAGCAAAACAGTCATGATAAGACCGTAAGACTCAGCTAGACGATTAGGGATGACAATCGTTAATAGTTCTGATCACGATTCTACATCTTTAATGATTTTTTAGCATTCAGCAGTTCTATGAATTATTAGAAATGTTTGGGAAAAAAAAGAAACACAATTGCATAGCCTATGTTAATGAATACATTTTAATGAAACTATAAATATGGTGGCATAAATATGACCCAATAGTATAAGAATGCAGTGTAGAGGGCTATAAGTTTTCGATTTAGAATCGGACCGCACCGATCATGCTGTATATTCTTGACTCATTAAAATATAAGAGAATCATTCATTCAAGAATCGGACCACACCAGTCGTGCTGTGTTTATGATTCATTAAAACAATTAACTCAAAACAATCAGGAATCACACACTCGTCACACACAGTTTGTCTTCGATTCATTAAAAATATATTACTCAAGAGCCATTCATTTGGGAATCGGACAACACAAGTTTGAGGACGAACATGGAGATGATGAATTCACTGCGTGTTCTTCAAATCCGAGCAATATATTGCATACACAGTCCAGAGAGACCTTTTCAAACACTCTGCAGTTAGAAAGAGACTACATACATTATAGTGTGAAACACAAGGTCACCCTCAACTTCCACTCCTTAAATCACACTTTTTAAGGAAAAGCCTAAACCCTTTTGCTACTCAAATCCACCTGGAGATTACGATCCCAGGCTGTGCTTGTTTTCCTCCTCTCTGCTCGTGTTCCCTCCTTTTACTCTTTCCTCGGTGCAACAGAACACTAGAGATGATGTTATGATGTCATCTCATATGTTAATTCCTCACAGTATCGCTTCAAAACACCAGAAAAAAAAAAACCCATCTGCAGATCTCTGGGGTCACACACACGAGCTCTGAATTAAGATATGATCTGACATTTGCAACTGGAAAAAGTTGTCGCGGCACGAAAAAAAAGAAGGTGGAGAGAAAACCTAGCTTGTTGAATTGCTTAGACTTAGAATGCTAATGTGGCCATATGTCTGCATGCTCTCTGGTGTCCCATAAGCCCCTCCTTACCTCCCCAGAGATGCACAGCTGTGGGACCTCTGTTTGAACCCCCAGCTGGGGGTTGAACAATGCTTCCCTCCAAAACATACACACTCAAATACACACACACTTTTTCGAGTAATCATAGTCTCGTACGGGGCTAAACTTTAAAGCTGGGGATCACTTCCCTGTGGTCGCTGCCCAGGCAGTAAACAGATCCAATGGACAGCTCACCTGAATGCGGAACCCTATCAGGCCTTCTCGGATGTCCGGCCCTTTCCACTGCCACTCGGGCAAGGCTATGAGGGCAGAGACAGGGGGATCATGGTGATACCCAATCAAACGTGGTAAATCCTCTCAACGGTCAGACACAGTGATATAGTTTCATTCATTAATGGTGTGAAACTAACTCGCGTCCTCTTCGCATATAAAGCAGGTGACAAATATAAGTCCAATGACTCACAAAAACCAATAACATATGCCTCGCACAGGGAGGAGATCACACTACTTCTTGAAGCATAATATCAAAACAAACAATGAGAGGATGAGATCCGCCTGGGCCCAGACACAAGGGAGTCTTGGGATTAATTACCTAGTGGTGACTAATCATTCCTGTTCAGCTTTGAGTAGGAAACTTCATTTGGAAGTACAAAGTCTCTCCACTCAATAATTCCACACTAACACAATTCTATGTTTTAGGATGATAGTAAGTTGCAAGGCAGAAATCTAGAAAAAGCTACAATTTTGTCAGTATGACATAAATAAAGATACTGTATACAGTATATAGCTACATATACTGTAAATGTGTATAGAAATCAATACTAAACAATTGTATACAATTTAACCTGCTTTACCTCCACATTCTGTTGTAGTTCTGATTAAAATAGCGCAGGATTTGATTTTATTCATTAAGAATTGAATGATGTCAATGGGAGCGGTTGTAAAAAAGAAGTATTCCAAACATCACAGCACGTTATTGGTTTTAAGAACAACAAGCATTGCACAATAAGGCCAGAAATTCAAAAAGAAAAGAAAAGTGTTGATGCTGATTTCATGTCACATGTAAACCAAAAGCTAAGAGAAAAAAAATGTAACTTTAAACTTAAACTTTGGCTAAAAGTGCTTGCTTTGATGAGAGCTGTTGGTATAATAGTGAGTAGACAGTTCATAAAATACACACTTTCTCTCATACTTATTTATTCATGCACACAGTGCCCTTAAAAAAGATCAATCTCTCTCTCTCTGAGCAAGTCCTGGTGGTCAAAGCTCACCTCCAGTGGAGAAAAAAAGCATTACACTGCTTATTTTCGGCAGTCAATAGTCTTTAAAGATCCTAAAAAAAAGATTTTATTTTATTTTTTAAAAGAACATATTCAAGTCACTTAAAACTAACTTTTTTTGGCTACATCTTTATTTACTGGGTATGTATATTTAATCTGATCTGCTTAGCTTCTGGTCAGCAGGGCTTGAAGTGAAGAGATGGCACTTTAAAACAAGCCTCCTTCTGTTTCCATTCCTTGTCTCTGCTCATTTGTCTCTGTTAGGTCAGGGCCAGACAACAGCATCACCATTATTAATATTGATCTGAGGTAGTTACAATTGATTTCCTCTCACTCATCATCCTCAGGTAATTTTTGTTGGTCAAGGGGCCTGTTTTATATATATATATATATATATATATATATATATACATGTATTATTTACACAGAAATGCATATATTTTTAAAAATTATTTTCTTTATGTATATATTATGTCAACCAATAAATAAATAGGCCTATGCATGTACTTCTCTGGAGGTCTATAAGGAGTCTCTTTCAATGAATATATTTTTGGGTCATGTATATTTTTCACATGATGATTCAGCATGCTTATAAATGGCTTTGCCCCAAACAGCCAGCATTTGCCATTTAGTTCGCCGTTCATATTCTTCTTTCATGCAAATGATCATTTCTATATATTGTATAATGAGCTTGCTTGATTAATTTCCTTAAGAAACTGAATTTATATTTATACATACATTGTCATCAAAAATCTGAAATTTGCCCACATTTGAAAGACAGAAGCTGACACTGATCTGTAGTTTCCCATGAAACCATGCAGCATCTCTAGACTTCAGATTCTGTTCATGAAGTGGGATTAATACAAAACTGTATGCTTGAATCGTTTAAGTGATAAGTGAGCCACAGATTTACCACATGAGCTCTGTTAGGCAATATCTCTCTATGCGCTTATTCAAGTTGGTGAAGAATCACACTGTGGTCTTTGGGTGCCTGCAGGCCTAACAGACGCTGCTTTTCACATTAACATGGTTTACCCGACCATTTTAACTACACACAAGTTCACATTTCTTCACAGTAGATAAAATCTTCCAACAGTAGTAGAAATGCACGTCGTTATTTTAAAGCCATAAGACCAAACGGCTACTTAAACAGTGTAGTGTACAGTGTAAACAGTGTGATTTGGCTGTCCAGACTGATGAACATATCAATGAATGTCAATGCATTACACTTCTGGACAAAAAAGCAACTGAAAACTACTAGAGCATTGACGAATATAAAGAGCAATAAGATTGTTAGCTAGTCCAGCTTTGCTAGGTTAAGAGATTATCTATGACTAGCAAACCATCTTAGATTGGTTAAGATTAACAAACCACCTGAAGACAGATTAAGTTTAATGTATGTGTAATACGGTACAGTAGTATGCTGTTTCGAAGACACTGTGTGATAATGTCTAATTGTTGAACACTGAATGAGCCATTACATTCATCCCTTACAATGGTTTCCTTCGATTCTCAGCTATACTGAGCCAGCTAACCTTCCCAGAGACCAGTCGTTCTTGCCGTCATGGCACTTGGCAAGAGCTCAGTGTGAATTAGACATGACAGGGTCGTTGCCACCCAGAGTCTTAACCCTCAAGAGAGAAGAGCCAGTCTACAGAATACAACTGGACACAAACATAAACACAAATGTCAATTTGTCCATCAGTGACTTGTCGCTTCCTGTATATATATATATATATATATATATATATATAAATTTTATGTTTATACAGTACATTAAATATATTTACATATAATATAAATTATAAGAATATGAATATATACATGTAAAAACTTAAATATTTTTAAATATACACTGTATGTGTATGTATTTATGTATACATAATGATGCTTGTAACAGAAACTTTTATTTTATTTAATATATATATATTATATGCTGTCAAATGACAGTATAAAAGTTTTTGTTTAATTATACATTTATGTGTACTGTATATATATATATATATATATATATATATATATATACATACAGTATTCAGACCACCTTTTTTTTCCTCATTAATGTACACAAATATTAACAAAAAAACTCAGAATTGTTGACATTTTTGCAGATTTATGAAAAAAGAAACTGTGCTGTGACACTCACATATTAAACTCAGCTGCTGTCCATTTCTTCTGATCATCCTTGAGATGGTTCTACACATAGACATATAAATACCTAGACGCCTCATTGGCCACTTTAAGCCGTTGCTGCGATACGATGCTGCAAGACTGCTTTGTTTTTTTAAGAAATTATGCTCACTCTCCTGTTGATTTTGTTTGTTAACAATTATAACATTAATGTAGGCTAGTATAACTGTAATAAATACATGTAATGTCATTAAAATGTACATTAAATTAAATTACGTTTTTTTCATTGCTGTCTTTAACCCCAAAAACTTAGCCTTGTGCCTCAGGTTAGAACACAGCTTATTCCCTTGAAATACTGGGGGAAAAAATCTAAATAATTCACTTTTAAGTACTAATAATTTTCCATCATTAAAAGATTGAATAAGATTGAATAAAATCAGTGAATACAAATCAAACAGTGACAGTCTGCTAGTAAGCTTTCTAATTGCATAATACTCTAGATATAAACTCCACAACAAACATAAACCAATGCTACATGCTAATCCTTTATGGATATAGTACAGTGATAAAATATTATACACTGATACAGTGCACAGTAAAATAGTACATATTTTGCTCATAGCCCAATTTACTTAATGATATAATCTACAATACAAGTTAAAACTTAGTAAGAATCCATTTAAAGTTCAGCTTTCACAGCTAACTAGAAATATTGCAACAGTTACTAAACGATTACACTGGTGGCTAAATAGGCTGGCAACATAATGACCAAAATCACCATAAACAACTGTTCGGTCTTACAGTAAAATACAGAAGTCATTAATTTATATTGCCCTATGGCCCTTCAACTGTTTTGGCACAGTATATAGCACATACTGTAGTACTTTAGTCAGGATGATGCATATACAGTAGTCTGTGGTCGTCAACAATATGCAATATAGGTTGTCAATAGAACTTAAGTTGTATTGAACGCAAAACATTCCTTTAACGTTTGAATATCAAGTGATTTAAATAAAATGATCTACATTAGCATAATTTAGAAAATAGCTATGGAGGCTATGTGCTTCAATATATCACTGAATTCAAATGTAATGGTCTCTTTTTAGTCTGCATGTATTTCAAACCAGACCACATAATATATTTGGCATAAAGCACTGGCCTCTAATTTAATTTCCCCTTAAATTTGGCAGCACTGCTGCATTAGTTCACTGTGATCAATACAAAGATGTCTGCACTACCAAAAAAATAAAATCATTGTACTGTCTTCATTACATCACGCAGAAACATTAAAGTAAATTGTAGATAGATCCTGTTTCATTATTTATTATTTCATAGACAGTAATTACTGTCAGACGTCTTTGATGTGGTGAAAGCACTGCTCCTTCCCTTCCTGTTTCTTTTCCCTGCTAGCCGCCCATTCTATAATTATTGAAAGAATAACTGTGATTAATTTCGATTAAACATAAATTAAAAACATAAAAATATAAATTTTCAGTCAATTGGTTTGGTCTCACTGCAGTCCATTTATGACCACTGTGGTTAAAAGCCAGCCTTCTCTTCTTCTTCTTGAATAATATTATGTCTTGTCTTTAAATAGGACATTTTTTGCGGTATACCACAGTACCTATTCAACTCTGGTAGACCCTGTGAGTGTGTTCAAACAAAGCACATTTGGAAATCATTATGATTTAGCCGCTGAATGGAGCTAATGGATGGGAAACAGGGTTTAGGGGGTTTATAGGGAGGCTGATGAACATATTCAGAGAAGTCAGTTCATTAGTCTTGGCTGAAAGTAGCAAGCACACTCGTGCAATCGTGGTTCACTCTAGGCGCACATCCTAAGTGTTCACTGACTGTGGTGTACCAAGCCAAACCAGAGAGTTTACACAACCTTTAAAGAGCAATCTACAGAGTGCTAAACGCTACCTCTCTGAATTTAAAGCATGTTCTGATGATAGTAAAGACAACCGCAGTGTACACACTCAGAAGGAGTTTTACTTAGAGCTTGAGGGGGGACAAAAGCCACATCTGAAGTGGAAATATAGCCTGTACCGTGAAAAAGGTGTATTTAAACTAAGGGATCAAGGTTTGGCTGGTTAGTACAGGTGCTGGAAGTTGTTATGGCTGTGCATGACCGCACTTTTTGAGCTAATCAAAACAGTTAGTTCTGTGCTAAGCATCACCACCCTAAGCATCAAGTTAACTGAAGGCCAAAAGAAAAAACAAATAGCCAAATGTCTAATTTGACCATTTTTACATTCAGTAATGTAATGATGAATGTAATTAAAAAAAACATAAATTGTCCCGATAGTGCTGTACTTTGGCCTTCCTGAATTTGAGGTCTGGCTCGTGAACTTATCCTTCACCTTTTCACTTCCTGTCAACTAAATGGCCAAATAATCAAAATAAAGAAAAAAAATGCCAAAAATAAATCTTTTTAAATTACATAAATTATCATACTCTAGACCTACTCTTTAAAAGCCTCTTATGCTCACCAAAGCTGCATTTTGTTTTTTTAAAGAAAAAACGGTAATATATATAATATCGTGAAATATTATCACAGTTTGGCTGTTTTATATTGTTTTTTAAAAGTATTTATATGCATTTTAAAATGTAATTTATTCCTGTGACGACAAAGTGGTAAATAGAAAGATAAAATTAATAAAAAGAAATAAAATTAATAACTACTAATAATAAACTATCCCTTTAACAGTATTGTCAAATTATTCATGTATTCACATTGTTAACCATCAATTCGAAGTGTTAGATGACATTAGTAATCTAAATTGTACCAAATTTTAAATATCTCTAAAAACACATGACATACAGAAGTACTTCTCAAATAGCATAGCTAAGAATGCCAATGCAGTATGCATTCTACGAGGAGGTTGGGTACCCATGCATGAAGGATGGACTTTGCTGGCGTGATCTTCTGCCCCATGGATTGGCCGCATGACTCTCTCCTCCCAGCTCAGTGCAAGCCTGCATGGTGAGCTGTCAAAGTTTATTACAGTCACACACTTCCACGATCAATAGAGCCTCGTCCCGAGACATATAGAGAAAAGGAAGGATGGTGAGAGAGGAAGAGAAGTGCACAGTAAAAGGACACATGGGGCAGAGAGATCAAGGTTAGAGGATGTACTGATAATTTGTTTGTGCCTCTTTTGCAGAATGCTTTACAAGACATGCGATCTCTGAGTGTATAGAAATGCGCAGTCAGCCACGCTGTCAGAATTTCATAGAGACATATTAATGAACCATTAAGAACCTCGTTTTAATATGCCTCAGACAAATCAACCGGTTAATGTTGGATTTGGCAAGTGAGCCCCTAAACGACTCTTTTAAAGAAAGGCCTACATTTCACCCGACGGCATAAACATAGGGACAAAATCTGCTCCGCATTTACAACAAAATTGGTAAGCTTTTGAAGCTTTTCTTTTCTACAAGCTCTGGCAGAGAGACAACAAATCTTGCTTTCGAAGCCATGAAAAGGTCCAAGGGTGTGGCAAAGCTTCCGCACGCCTTCATCTGGGGTTTTGTGTAGTTGCCAATCTGATACTGTTGGCAGACAACTGTGTCACTTATGAGACAGCAGGATTTGTGTGGCTATGAGGCAGACGGAGGGATTTAGAGAGCTGCTAAACAGGAAAATGAGCTGACAAAGCACGCTGAAGTCAAGCCCGGTCTAGACTGCAATCAACAAATCTTTGTGAAATTATAGCCAGCTAATTCTTCAGCACATGACATGTGATAGCCAATGAGGGTGATGGAAAGAGCAGATAATTATATGAATGAATATATTTACAAACACTTTTACCCTGCAGTTTAAATGAGGGTATTGGCCTAATTAATATATACTAACTTTACAATAGTTCAAGTAACTGGTAAAGAAACACATTACTTCTTTAGAAGCTACTTTTTCTAATGAGTAATGCCAGTTACTTTGTTTCCCATGTCTTGACTGACAGCTCTTGTGTTGCCATGTTGAGAGAAATCAGGAGTTACAGAGGACTGTGTGAACGTGTCTCTGTAGTTCTAAACTAAATACAAATATGCAAAAAATAAATATATAAAAAATAAATTAAATATTATACAAACCTGCAATAATTAAATATATTAATTTTATTTATGTATTTAATCCCATTTTATTAACCAATGTGTCTGTTACTGACCTTTGATGATTCAATTCAACCATACTAATACACAAAAATGGCACATTTGTTTTAATTTTGTTATTGCTGAGTAGTGTTGAACTTTCTTCTCCTGTGACATTCTTCATGCAATTTGTTTGAGTTGCGCACAGACATGAGTTTACATTTCCTTTAGCCTGAGGCATATTTTACTTTTGTTGTGAAAGTGTTTTTACAGTGCATGTGTAAAATTATAACTTTTTATATTAAAAATAAACAAGCAAGCGTTTTCTAAATTAAAAAAGTAACTCAAAATGAACATAACACGTTAATTTCTATAAAAAGTAACTATATATTTTTTTAATGTAACCTTCCCCCAAAATTGACAGCAATTAGTTTCTTTTTTAAATATTATACTATCTATATTGTATTTATATTAATGTCAGAAGGATTTTGTCCCCAAAGTATATATAAACAAACCCACACATACACCCATAGACTACTGGGCTTTGGCATATGGTGACATGTGTATGTATAGGCCACAAATAATTGCTTTTAGTGGATCACTGCACCCACAACATGCTGGTCTGGTCAATTATTCAGCTAAGGACTAGTAGTTGTTTTTGTTGCAATGTTGCAAGACGACACAAATCGTTCTCCTTCAGCAGTCCACATCTCTTTATACAGTATAGGCCCTCCAACAAATTCTCCTTCATGCTTAAAAACACTACTTGGGATGTAAAAAAATAAGATTTATAATGTAATGATTAAAGAAGCCTTCCTCTCTGCCTAGTGACACCTTTAATGGAGCTATAATGCTTAAGATGCATTTGCAGGGTGGAAAAAGAACCGGATGACTTTAAAATTAAGCGGGAATACAGAATACTCTCAAAGACGTGTGTTTTTACCTCTACAGTACATTCTTGCAATGCACCATCCCTATTCAATCAATGGATTCATACTATTCCCTCTAAAAGGTCAAAATGTTGTGTGCATCTGACACACAGCAGCTCAGGGTGAAGCGTGAAGCTACTAACGCCTCACAGAAAACACTCTCTGGCTTTTGCAACAGCAGTGGCCTACATTCCGAAGCACCGTGCCAGGCCTGTTGCAAAATCAATACTCAACAGCCTCTCTTAACAAACTGGCTCTGGCTCTGGCTCTTCCCAGTGGTATGAGAGCCACAGCCTGCCAAACCTCTGTCAGACTCAAATTTATGTGTTAAGATTGAATTCAGCATTTTCCTTGCTCTCTATTTTCTCTTTCTTTTTGTCCTAATGGATGAAATCTGTGGCCTTAGAGTAGTAGCAGAGCCAAACAGCCTGGCCTGTGGTCCAGCCATTACAAAAAAACGGTGAGGATCAGCGTGTCCACCCTTGAAATGCTAAACCTGTGGTTGTTTAGGTGGCTACACACAAAACACGCTATATTAGGACAAACCAGGGCACATAAATGTATAAGAGTATATATTTATTGCTCAAAAGAGCAACAGCGGTTCGCCAACTAATATTTGCTATTCAACCGAGTCCAAGATATTGCATTCTGCTGGGAGTGAAACCTGCACAGAAAGATTTAGTATGCCAGAAGAATGACCTTTATAAAGTAAGAACCAGCTCAGTCACCGTCCAGTGGCATAAACCAACTTTAAAATGCCAACAATCACTTGCTGGAAAATACATCATCGCCTTGTGACATAGCTTTATGCTTGAATGCGCGAGTACTGTAGAATTTATTAAATGGTTTAAACGGTTTCCAAGAAGCACTTCAATCCAGCTGCAATTATCGCAAACATCCACACATTTAAAGCTCATCAAAAAACTTAATTAAATGCAGATGTTGTGATTACAATGGATAAAAGTAAGTGCAGCATATAGCCGCAATGTAATACAACTTACTACTAGAGAAATATTCTGGGTTACATACACGTTAAGTTCAAACATAAGCATTTGTGGCATAAAGTTGGTAATTTCAGCTACTTTATTTTCTTTATAAAAATGTTTCATTTAAACAAATAGATAAAAATAAAGCTTACAGTGAGAAAATATAAAGTTACACATTTTTAAAAAGCACTCTTTTTTGCAGCAATCTATTGTCATAGCAACAGAGTGGTACATTTACATAATAATTGTTAGCAAGTCACACTGAGTGTTTAAGAGCAAGTATTTTAATGTTTACAGATTGGGCCCATTCACTACCATTATACTGTAAGTGCCTCACTGCAACCCAAATTTTAGATCTTTTTTTTCCCCCAAAGAAATCAAACTTGATTTCTGTGGTAACCAACATTACGCCACAGAATGCTGTCAATTGAGCTTAACTACCCAACCGAGAAAATTCCTTAAAGCCCTGAATGCTGTAGGCAGGATAATTAAGTGCAATAAAAAGCCCATCGGAAAACAATCTAACACGTCGCACTCTTTCAGACTCACCCATGTGTATATCAAGGCAGAAGGGATCCATGAGGAACAGCTACAGCTGATAGATGGTTTGTCTGAATGATGACGGGAGCTACGCCAGCCCGCAGTGATCTCTTTAGAGCGCTTCTCTCCTCCTGACATCTACCTAAGACAAAACAAAAGGTTTCTTTGAGGCTCCACTCAGAAATACACATCCATGAAGTACCTCTCTCACCCCCCTCAGAGCGGTCATTTAAAGAATAGACTGTCCCCCGCTGCCGATCAATCTGTTAAGAACTCTCCATTCTCTCTGAATTAGGAAATCCTGGCTTTCTTCCACTGGAAAGCTATCAAGAGTGAGCACTGCAGGATGGATTTCCAAAACAAGACTTTCTCATGCCAAGTGGCACCTCTGTGTACAATTGAATTCCAGTAAGGTTTGTTTCTCTGTTTGTTTTAGGTCCATGCAATGGCATTGCATGTCTACGCCTCGCAACTTAGGATTTCAAGAGCAGGAAATATGATTAAATCAGAGATGCTTGTGCCATTCAAACTGCTGTGGGAGTAAATATATATATGTACCATATTAATACTATGAACGAGAACTAACACACAGCATACAAGTACTATTATTTAAATGTGAACATGGTAAAATTTCTACATATTACTTTTAATAGTACATTTTGGTCTGTTTCTCAAACATAGGGACAATAAGACATCATAAGACTTAGAATATATAAGAACCATATAAACCACATTTATATATATACCATAAAAAGTTGTTTTTTGTTTTTTTGGATGAAGACAACATGACACAACAACAGGATATTAATACTGTCATATGAAGTACTTTCAATAAAAGAATGATAATACCTAAATTGACATGTGCATCAAGCTGGCCTATGCAAAAGTTAGATGGAGAAGAAAATCAATTCTGTGCAAACCATGAATCCAGAAAAGCACTCAAAAATGGCCATAACAGAGTACATTTGCTGCATAATATTTCAACCTCCAAATGAGGCAATTAACTAAATCGCCTTGTCTTGACAACGTAATAAGGCAAGTGGGAGGAATGGCACAGCAGAGATGCTCACGGCCGGCCTGACCCCGGTCCAGTCATCGCTCCGTTCATAAGAGCACTTCAGTCACCGGCCGTGTGACCGCACTCACCAATGGAGAGGACAAATGGGCCACTTTAATAACCAGAAATGATTCAGGAAAAAAGGCTTAACGTGACAGTTAGAGAGAAAAAAAGTCACATTCAACAATCCATCATCAGCCAGCAGAGGAAAATGGAGGAGGGAATTAGGTTTTTTGTTAGTTATCACATGACTCAGCATTCAGCACACTTCTGGTTTACAATTATAATTTGTTATTGTGCAACAGTGACTTTGCAGCTTATCTTTAGTTCCAGACGGATTTTTAGAGCTTTTTCTGCTCTGATTTTCAGAGAAAAAAAAAATGCTTATTCATAATTCACTTCCTGTGTGTCTGCTGACTGAGAGGTCCAGATGTTTTTTTCTTAGATGTCCATGCGCCAGGGGCACAGAGGTGCTTGTATGTCACATGATGGTTGTGTAGGTACAGTATCCATCAGTGCCATCTGCTGTCTACATAAAATGACAAAACAAAGAGGGTCAGTAAACAATCCCAAATGACCATTCTGTTGCTTTATATACTGCATGATTTCAAACTTCTTTTACTTTGGGATTATTATATTTATTTCTTGGCTTGTCACAGATATTATTCAGTCACAGACATCCATTAGAGATATTTTTAGTATTTAAAGAGGTTTGTTGACATCGTTAAAGAGTATCGATTATTATATTAAAGAGTCAACGCTCCTGCATTTTCAGTACAGTATGTACCCTAAAGTAAAGGAAAAACAACCCAAGTTGCATTGTTGACTGCTATTTGTAATCACTCTTAATAACCCTTGAAACTACATTCTTTTTCATCTTCTGAATTTTTAAGAGGGTTGAAAATGGACAAAATTATACAAGATTCTCAGAGTGCTGTGGCTAAGAATGAAAATGATAATGTCTGAGCATAACAAGCTAAAATAAGAGTTGTGTGCGACACAAAACCTACGTTTTGTATTTTTGTTGTCAGGGTGATTTGGCTGGTCTACTTGACACGTACACATGCTAGTCGAGCTACAATCACACCATCTAGATCTGTGAGCCTGACTTTCAAAATTGCATTTTAGTCAGACAAAAAAACATGTACATGGCATTTTAAAGACGACTTAATTTTTTTATTGTTGTTTAAAGCTAAACTGTACCAGCTGCAGCTAAACTGTTATTAAAAACGTTATTTATAATGATTATTAATAAAAACTTCAAAGAACATAAAAAAATCTAAATGGCTTTTAAAGAATATTTAGCAGCATAACTGTTTTAAACACTAACACTAACAAATGTTTTTTGAGCATGTGACACACAAAATAGTCATTAAATCTGTAATGATATTAGCACAATAGTATGGATTAATGTATTTTTGAGCAAATAATTGCAATTGCAAATTGTAGACTGCCGTGACCACAAATATTTGAACAGTATAGGCTAGTGTAAATAAAATGACATTTAGTGTAAATAAAATGACATTTGACAGAAAAAAATAAATAAATAAAAACACTGACTTATTTTATAGTTTGACTCAAATTGAACTTGTATGTAAACATACCTACAGAGAAAGTTGAGGGATCAGGATGTCTCCTGTCTGTCACAGCAGAGGTGTGAAGTGTCAAACTCAATGGTCCTACTTTGATTAAAGCTGTTGGTCCACAGGGGACTCTGAGCTCTGTTAGGGGCCACTGCAAGACCCCGGGCACATGTGCAACGAGCCAAGAGATATGTGAGACTGTTTAAACAATCCACAAATTAAAAAAAATAAATGTAATAAAATCACATCATTGTAGCCTCTACATGTAATGTTGCTGGCTTCTTCCCTGCTGTACAGGCATTTTTTTCCCATTAAGAGCCTTTGACACTGCTAAGGGGAAATAAATGACCAGTAAAGCTTGTTTTTGAATTATGCTCTTGGATTTTTCATCCATCAAAATTGGAAAGTGTGACTGATTGCCAATGCCTAAGTTGGTGCATGGTGGTCCAGCGTTCAAAGTAAGGTTTTGACATCATATAATAAATGATTTAATGTGTGTACATTTGTGTTTGGATATCCGTCAAGCATATTTGAACCGATCTAACTGAAGATAATCAGACGTGAAAATCATGGCCAGTAATTCGGCTTTGTGGGGGTCGGATTTTCTTTGGTGTTGTATTTCGTTTTTGCTGCAGGGCAAACGTGTTGACCTCGTCGCTCTGGAAATCTTGCTTCATTGGCCTAGAGAAAAAAAACCCCATTCTTTTATGTTTATACTTCATATGTTTTCTACAACATAGAGCAGTGACAGAAGAGGAGGCCTCCTGGAGAGCCGGATGTTTGAGAAAGACAATATTGTGAGCCTTGTGATCGAAGCCTGCCTCATCAGAGAGAAAAAGGGAAAGAGAGAAATGAAGAAACCACATCTGTTTTCACTCAAAACAATCAGCATCAACACTGCAAGCAGCTTTCTAAAGCCTGCCGAGGGATGGCTCAGAACAGCAAATTTAGACATTCTATGCTTGAGTTTCAACACAGATTGGATGTAATGCATACGGACATGGAATCCCAATCAGTCAAGATTCCCAAACTGAAGGATACTGTTGAGTAGATCTCGCTGTGGGACACATTAATATGAATGAAGCCCAGCTTGATGGATGAGAAGATGAGGATTTAATTTTTCACTCTGGATTTAGCAACTGGATCACTTTCTGGAACATGAAAACCCTGGTGACGAAATGAAAAATATTGTCCAAAACTGATAAATCTGAAGATAGTAATGCACACACGCACACACACACAAATTATATATATATATTTATATATATATAGCTGTTAAATTATTCATTGTGATTTATTGCATCCAAAACAAAGGTTTTTGTTTATGTAATATAGCTGTGTGAACTGTGCACATTTATAATGTATATATAAATACACACATGCATTATAAATATACACAATACATATACACGGTACATACACATTATGTAAATAAAAATGTTTATTTTACATGCAATTAATCACAATTAATCGTTTGACAGCACTAATATATAACCAAACACAGCTTTGGACCCTAAAGCAAAACGTAGACTAAAAACAACTAACCCTGACATATATATTTAGTGTTTGGAAGTAAATAATTCCTTTAGAATATTTGAACACATTATGCCAATTTCTACTCTATTGCATTGTTCAGGTGCATTGTGTGTTGTGAATCATTTAGACAAAAAAATAATTATATTCATAGAATAATAAAAAATACTTTTATGCTGCTATTGTATACACTACTGAAATGCTGAGCTATAGTCTTTTAAATTATTTGAGGAACACTCTCTCTTTAAAGCTGAATTATTTACCCCTATTTTATGAAGAATCTAGCCAGCTGGTCTTCTATTAGTCGGCTTATTCCACGGACCTTCATGAATGTGAGTGTGTGTTGACTTCGGTCCTAACACTGCCCACTTCAATTAAGTCAGCCCTGGGCTCGTGTTCCAAAAAGAATGAGAGCTGGCTGTCCTTATGCAGAGGTGGAACACTTGTCAGCCGGTGCACGTGTTTGGGCCCAGTGGCCTTCGAGGAGATGACAGAGATCCAGGACTGGCCATGAAGAACAGTCTGTTTCCTGAAAACAGCACCTGGTGGGTGATGAATGAGATGGAATGCTTAACTTCAATAAAAACAGATTATTAAAATAATTGATAGACTCTTACAAAATACGTTTAATATTACAGATTACTGCATATCTGTCAGTTATTCAGAAGTATGCTAGCTCTGTTATAGTGAAATTTCTATGCTAATAAACAAATATACTTAAATACAAAATACTGTATTTCTTTAAAACATTTAAATAGTTTCAATTTCATACAGTAATTTCATCTTAACTGTTCCTCTGCAAGCCACATGAGTTTATTTATCTTATTAAATGTAATTTTTTTTCTTTACTTAAAATTAAGTATATTTTATCTTAAATATTATCAAAATGAATTTAGATTTTGACTTTGAATTTGGCCAAAATGTGTTTTTTCCTTATTGGGGTTGCCTTAACATGCTGCCTATAAAGGGATCTCACTAGGATTTGGAACAGAGCTAAGTAAACCACAGCCTCGCCATCCGTCTTCGGCTTCGGTTTGTGCCCATGATGCCGAATGACAATCCCTGGCAGATTAAGCCTAACAAATAGGTGTATGTTTTTCTCATTTACTGAGTATCTGGGATGCGAATGAAAGAACGTGTGTACAGGGAGCATGAGGACACTTTAGCCCCTGCTGAGAGCGTCCTGTCACTGTAGCATGGCTAGTTTAGCCCCTCTCAGCTCCGCCGGCAGAAAAGCCAATGAGACGAATGGACAGAACAGATCAAAGGCACCCTGGCTGTGGGACTGAAATCCACTTTACTGCAAGGCATCTCAGTAAAATAGGATTCATATTTTCCACAAGGCCCCGTTCCCTCTCTCTCCTCCCACAAAAGAGAAAAGAGGTGAAGACCAAACGGAGGGAATGAGGTGGAAATTGAAAGTGGACGAGTGTCTGCGAGAGAAGACTGTACAAACACATTCTTTCACACATCATTTCTTGTAATTGATTAGGAATTCGCTCATCTGTTCTGTTTTCAATTTCACAGCAAATCTATGAGACAGCTGAACCAGTCTGAGCCATTATCATTTTCATTTTTCACTTTAATCACACCAGCAACTGCAAACTCGAAGCGAAAACGTCCAGAGAAGAATTTCCATATTTACTGTCGCTCCCAATCGCAGGTGGAGATCATTTGTTACTAGTCATTGCCTTGTACAAATCACTTTTCTCAATTGGTATGTCATATTTTTTGATTAGAAACATACACAGAAGGTGGGATTCACAGTGTGGGACCAATGGCCCCAAATCAATGGTGGGTAAAAACGTATTGGCCATAAATATTTCGCGTTACACTTTGCGATAAGGTCTTGTTAGTTACATTAGTGAATTAACTATCAACATAAACACATTAAGCTGCGTATTTGTTACAAAATTTTTTAATCTGTAATTAAATAAAACAACTATTCATTATTATTTATTATGCTAGCTCAGATCTTTTAAATAATTTTAACATATACAATTTTTGATTAGCAAATGTTAAAACCTTAACATTAATAAATGCTTTAGAATTATTTACATTTTTTTGTTAATTAGCTTAGCAAACTGATGTTAAAGGCTTAAATTTTGCCATTAATCACTTCTCTCTTTGTTCTTCTTCAAACACAATTTAAGATATTTAGGATGAAAACCAGGAGGCTTGTCACTGTCCCATTGACTGCCAAGTAATGAACACTGCCAAGGTCCAGAAAAGTCGTCTGAATAGCTCATCTGCCGTCAGAGGTTCAATCGTAATGTTATGACGAGAATACTTATTGCATGGAAAGAAAACAAAAATAATGACTTCAGTACCTGGCAGTCAATGGGACATTCACAAGCCTCCTGGCTTTCATCTAAAATATCTTAAATCATGTTTCGAAGAAAAACTCAGCTTTTAAGGGTTTGGAATGACATGGGGGTAAGACAAGACAAAATGTTTTCTTCCAAAAAGCCCACATTCTTTTTATTTAGAAAAATATTATTTTAAAAATACTTTACACACACACACACACACACACACACATATATATATATATATATATATTAAAACAAATAATTTAGTTTATTGGTAAACTGATAATTTTTTCTTCATTCCATGATGACCGTTCAAGACCCGTTCAAAACATTATTCTCATAGCTTCATAAAATTACAGTTGAACCACTGATGTCAAATGGACTATTTTCAAGGCCTTGAACGTGGCAGTTGCATTACTGTCTATGCACGGGCAGACAGCTCTTGGATTTCATAAAAAAGTATCGTAATTGGTGTTCTAAAGATGAACGAAGATCTTACAGGTTTGGAACAAAATGACAGAATAATGACAGAATTTCTATTTTTGGGTGAACTATTTTTTTAATTTTGGACCAAGGGTGTATCGATACCCTCTACCCAACCTTTGAAAATCATTTAGCTTGAGAAAGATTGCAATACCTTGCACTGCCATGATACCTCAAAGCTGTTTCCCACTACCCGAGCAACTCTCAAAGTGACAGATATCTCAGACCCAAGGACGGACTTCTAATGACATCAAAAACCCAACCACCCACCACTTCTGTCCCACTCCGACACATCAAATTCACAGTTTGAGTGATGTGGAAAGCGGTGAGTTGAATTCACAAACTAGCACTTAAAAACTGCTGTGCGCAGTAACACACCTTGAGTAGGCCATTCATCATGCCTGCTATTTGACAGGAAAGCCATATGTTTATCACTCATCTTCACACTGACAGGTGCCCTCAAGTCCTTGATTACCTACAACAAACAGAGAAGGTGTGTTTATTTTTTTAAAGCCGTTAAGTGAAGCTCAGACAATATCTCAAGCACACTCTGAGGGTTGTTTGAAATGCATTCAATGAGTATCAGTGCTGACATAAATTATATTAAGATTTGACTAAGTTACACATATTTTCAATAAAGAGAGTTTAGTGTACTGCTCTGTTACAAAGCCTCAAACTGCCTTGCAGTAAAATGCCTACATACAGTATATCTGCCTTCTTTAGCATGCATTGACAATTATATTACCTTGTAGATTTCCATCAAATAAAGTCTGTTCTTTTGAACTTTCTATTCATCAAAGAATCGTGACAAGTACAATCTTAAAATCATAAATAAATGACAAAAAGAAGAGTTAGAGGTATTTAGTTTTACTGTACTTTTAATCAGGTACAGTAAATGCACACTTGGTAACCTTTCGAAAACATAAAATCTTACTGACCCCAGATTTTGTATATTAGTACTTTTTCAGCTTTATTAATTTTTTACAGTGTGACTCATGAAAGAAATAAAAACTTAAGCAGGCAAGCACAAAAGTAAAAAAAAAAAAGAAGAAAGAATCAGATGGTCTGTTTGGATGAGGGCGGTTTTATTAGGACGGTTTCTTATCAGTTCTACTCCTCAATAGTGTTCTCTTGCTTATCTTGCCATCTTGGATTCCAGTCTTCCAAAAAGTGTTATGTCTTTTCTCAACATCATGACTTTTATTAGAGTCATGGGATATTTGCTGCTTAGTCACAGTTTATTAAATGCAGAAAAAAGTATTCTGCTAGAAAAAAGTAGTGTCTAAAAGGGAAATAACAAAGCTTTCTGAAATATCTTTATATATTGATGACTTCAACATTTTTAACTAATTTAATTTTAGCTTAAGAAATTATATATTTAGCTTAAATATGTACCACATGCTTTTTCTTTCATGCATTGCCTTTTTGTCTTTGAAAAAAAGGGGGAAATTGCTAAATGAATGTGCACAAAAAAGAGATAAACTAATACTGACTAAGTACAAAAATACTGTATACAGTGCAAAGAGCACATTTTGTAACTGTCTGCATATACATATATTAATAAACACTGAGGAAGTTTGAGGACATGTAGTCCATTTGCTCGGGTCCTAATCTAACCTCAGTGCAGTACCTGTAAAGCGAACTTTGCTCACTCTCTCTCTCTCTCTCTGATGCCATGGGTAATGGATGTCTAGAGCCTTTTTTTGGTAAAACTTTAACAGCTGACAAAGTGCAGTTAATCTTTCATTTTCCTTAGAGGCACATCACCAACAGCCCATTGGACGTCTGCTTTTGAAAAGATATAATGAGATTCAAATGGGTCTTTGGACACCCTCCTTCCTTGCCTAGCAGGTGTCTGCACTTATTTGATAGCCTAAGACTTAAGCATGGGTATATAGATAAAACAACTCAAAGGCAATACAAGACTGCATACTTTAAAGCTGCAATCTGCAACTTAATAATAAACGGTTAATAAACAGAACTGCGTGCATCTTGAAGAAGAACATTGTAGGCGGAGCTACTCCTCGCGGTTTATGTCTAAGAATGAAAGAATGAAGAATGAAGTATTGTTTATATCTGTAATAAAGAAAATAGAAACAACTAGATGTACAGACAATCAGATAGATATGTATCTATGTGTTAGACAGACATAGAACGACATACAGAGATAGACACAAAATTCTTCATTAGGACTCTTTTTTAACATTGAAACAGTTATCCATACGCTTTTAAATTTGCACATGGCACTTATTTCTTCTTTTTTTTATTGCATCACAATTTTATGAATTTAGAGAGATCTCCTAATGTAATATGACATAATTCTCTGCAATTTGTGGTTGTGTATCAATCAACTTACACAAAATGATGAAAAGCAACATGACTCATACTGTCACATTCCTGCATTTGCCGTGAATAATTGAGCCATTCTCCCTGATGGAAAATTTCAGAGTCTGGTCTCAATGGAAGGGAGTGTGGGTCTGAATTAAAAGGGTCTCCCTTAAGAACAGGTTTGAAATTTTTCCTCATTTTGCTCATCTGTTTTTGAATTATAGTGATGAAAACGCATCTATCACTGGGTATGTTTCCATTGTATAAAATTATTGCCCAGAACCTTTTAATCCTTCAGAAGTGAGCAGAACCCACATTGAGTAAATTGAGCACGTCTCAGAGCGCCCGGGACCTCAGCGGCTCCCTGAGAGCACGAATCCAAATCAATCTGAAGATGAGGACAACGGTGGACTGAAAAACCTAACTACTTCTTCATTTTATTTAGTGTGGAAAGGGAAAGGCTTTCACTGGTGAGAAAAGGGGAAATGAGAAAAGCGAACTTTAGAATAATGAGATGCTGAAATATGTGAAATATTTTGTGCGGAATTAAATATAAATTGCAAAAAGAGATGTTAACAATGAGAAAGTGTAAGTGGGTACACAAAGAGAATGAGAGAATGCAAAAAGAAAAAAGAAAAAAGAAGGGGAGAGAAATGGAGGGAGAGGGGCCCCAGACAGGCTGGAGCAGGCCAGCGCAGTAAAGGCTGTTTTTGCTGAAAGGGAGGAGAAAACTTGCCAAGAATAACCTTCTTTGCTGTCATGCAGCCATTCAAGAGAGGAGCAGGGAGCGAGAGAGAGTAGAGAAAGAGTGAGAGAAATGCCTTAGGAGCTTAAAAAAAAATCACATGGGTGCCAGCGCTCTCTCTCTTTCTTATTTTCTTCTCTATCCCCTATTGATTCATCCACCCATTTCCATCTTTCCACACTCTGCAGTGTCATCAGACCAAAAACTGAAAAAAGGAGAGAGAATCTGTCTGTACAAGCACTAATAATTTCATATTGTCCTACTCGCATGTATAAAAAAAAACCATGCCAGTTGAGTATTTAAAGCATATGAAGTTTGTAAAAGTTCATTTTAAAAATGAAAGTCGTAGACAGATATGACTTAAAAATACAGCTCAGTCAAAAATCTAAATTCTGTCATCCTTTACTCAGCTTTATGTCGTTCCAAACGGCATTGTTTTCTTGCCTTAGTGAACAAAAATGATGATATTTTGGTAGATGAAATGGTCATTCTTTTCTGTTTGATGAAAATAAAAAGGGTTGCCTGGTTCAGACACTGTGTATTTTTTTAAATACATCGTAGTTGTTACTCACCATGATCTTACTCTTTAAAGATTGATTTTTTGTCATATTTCAAATTTCCATGCATTTCACCACCTAGTGACAGTTGCATGGAACTTTCAAACTGGTCATGCATATGCTTATTCACATATAAATCATGTATTTATATAAAATGAGCACCAATACATCTAAAAGAAAAACATAGCACGTTTTCTAGTGGGGTGACGCTTTACAATAACGGTACATGAATTATCATGTCCTAATACATTAATTAACAATTACTTGACTATAAACTAATGATGAGTTAAGACAATTATTATTCAACAACTAACTTAACTGTGACATGACATGAATTACTGCATGAATAACGGCACCTTAATTACATGTTGCTTACTGCATGTTAGTTAATGTATTAATTAAAGATTTGTGGTAAAATAAATCCAACATGCTTTAATGGCACAAAATTGTTTATAGATCTGTCACCTGCAGCTGCCACAAACATCAACGACAGAGAAGGTCTTGCAATATTTACATTTAACCTAACTCATCCAACAAACAATAATGCATTCATAATTAAAAACAAGTTCATCTCATCCTGTTTTGAGT
>JAUMHP010000078.1:6513442-6582678 GCA_032361065.1 Enteromius trimaculatus | reverse complement strand
AGTTGCTTAAATATCTTAATTTAACTAATGCCTAGTCCTGGCTTAAGCTAAGCCCTGTTTGTGAAACCGGGCCTATAAGTAATATAAGTAATTAATGAAGAGTTAGTAATGATGTGCCCCCGCAAGTAAAGTCATGACATAATGATACATTAACAACTTATGAATTCATGATGTGACAGCTGCAGGTGGCAAATTTATAAACACTTTTGTGCCATTAAAACATGTTTGATTTAGATTACCACCATAAATTGTTAAATAATACATGAACTAACATGCAGTAACTAACATGTCATTAAGGTGGCGTTATTCTTGCAGTAATTCATATGAATCATGTTGTACTGTAGTTAAGTTGGTTCTTGATTAATACATGTCTTAACTCATCATTAGTGATGATAATTCATGTACTGTCATTGTAAAGTGTTACCTCTAGTGGTAATCAATGTAAATAATTATTTAACAATTATGAAATAGTTATGTTGGACATAATTACTCATAACAGCCCATTTTACAGAAATAATCTTTAAAGAATAATGCTTTAAAAAAAAAAAAAAAATATATATATATATATATATATATATAAAAGAACTTTTCACTTTGTTCTTCACTAATTTTATAGATTTGGTTAGAATACCTCACATTCATTCTGGCAGTCACATATTTCAACATATCCAAAGCTGAAATTAGACATGAAAATTCAACATATGCGTATGGTCAGAATTTCAAGCTGCTCCTTATTAGTAATGAATGACTTCTGTCCTATCATTTATCAGAAATAGTGCAAAGGCAGCTTAAAATTCCCCCGTTTAAGGGTATTTACTGTACAGTGGGCACTTTGCATATTAATTCCTTGGTTTCATAACATGGTTTTATTGTTATTGTAATGTTTTATTGCGATGCATGCATATTTAATCTACAATGAGTTTTCACACCAAGGAGTGATGACTGCAAACACATCCCTAGAGGAAGAAGAACTGCTCCCAGAATCCACAAATATCTACAATGAAAGTATAATGTATACTTAAGCAATAAGCTATGACAAACTGCTATATTGTGAAAACAATCGTGACTAAAGGGCATTCAAAATACCATACGATCAGTCAGTAAGCATTGTAATGTAGAACATCCATCTCTCCTAGTTCATCGTCTGTAATCTGGTTCAAATAAGTATGGCTGGGCAAAAAAAAGTGACTACAGTGTGTGCATAAAGCACATATTGTTGACTTATCAAAGGCAGCAGACTTCTACAATTCTACCTTTTTATCTTTAAAATATTTGCACATTAATTAAAAAGTTCCTTGATTACAACTTGGGAATGAGAGTATAGTTACAGTTAGTCTTAGTACATAATGTAACTTTAGAAGTCAACTGTTAAATAAAAAAACATCAAAACCTTTTGGCCATTTTTGAGTGTGATACTAACGGTCTAATCAGATTCAATGATCTATGCTAAGCTATAGCTAAAAAGTGCTATCGCCAGACCTGAAGATCGGCTGAATGCATTCAAAAAGAGTAAAACTCAACTGTTTAGAGGAGTTGGGAAAAGGGGCCTATTTTCAAAAAAAGTGGCGTGTTCCTTTAAGGCAGCACAGCTGTTATAACTTTGATAATAATAACGAATATTTTTGAATGCCCAATTTCTGAAACTTCAGTAAACACTGAAGACTTAAGTATTGGTTACTGAAAATTACAAAATTACATTTCAAATTATATTGATTATACGCAATCAAATAAATGGTAATGTACAGCGCAAAATGTGGCTGTTGACTTGTCAAAGGCAGTAGACTTCTACAATTCTACCTTTTTATCTTTAAAATATTTGCTCATTGATTAAAAAGCAGAACAAACACTAAGCAATAGAATGTCAATTTTGCTAAGCTAGTCAGTCCTCATTTCATAATTTAGACAGCATGCTGTGAATTATTCTCAAAGGGAAGCAAACAGCTGGTGTGAAACATCCACACAGAACAGAGCAGATCAAAAGAGCTGATAGAGAGAGAGAGAAAGAAAGAGAGATGTCAAGGAGACAGAGAGACTGAGCAAATCCCACAGGCCTTTAACGCAGCACGGTGTTGCACACGAACAACGCATCTGCCTTCTAAATCAGCACCTCTCACTCTCATTGCTCCATCCACCCAGCAGGCTTTGAAGAAGTTACTTTGTCATTCAGTTCTCCGACATCCAGCAGCATGCACTACAACAGCATGCTGCTTCACCATCCCCGTAACTCTCTAAATGTTGGATTTTTATTCATTTAACTGCAGGTGTCACATTCACCTCAGAGGTCTTTTGAGAAATGTGCTCGGCTCGTGACGCCCTAATACAGGACAGATGGAGAAACCATAAGTCTCTGCAAAATATAATTTCTGTAAATATAGATCTACGCTGCAGAGGTCAAATCTACCCATCATGCTATTTATTTAGTGGATAAAAAGTATCATTTGGAATAACATTTAAGTTCTAATTAAAACACTCAATTAAATAATACGTTTTCAACTAAACATAAAAACATACTATTTATATTTCGATTTATATTGCTAAAATACAAAAATAGATCTAAATAATTAATTTCTTATGTACAATTGCATTAAAAATAAATTGGCCATTTAAAAATTTGATAAAGGCTATTTAAAATTATTATTAATTTACTACTTTTGTTATATTTACCATTTTAAACATTAAATACATTTTATTTTAAATATGTTTTTACGAATGTATTTTATTGCTTTATCTAACTAGCTTTATTGCTGCACTTACAACAAAAAGCTTTGGTGATTTATTTTTGAATTATGAAAGTGATAATTGATTCTTTCTTTCAAGTGGCACTACTTCTCCATTAAAACAGTACAAGAAGGGTTTGTGGAAAAAAACGTCTCTGCCAGCTTCAAAGAGCTTGAATGCATCTGTTTTTTCTCAACTGACAGTATAAATATATTGTGGTTTAAATACGATTTTAAAGCTATTTCAATCTGGCTATTCATTTTTTCCCATAATTACCAGCGCATTACCAACAGGATTTTATTACAGCTGATGCGTGTATAAAGTTAAAAAAATGTTTTAACCCAGCCTAGATCAATGAGAAGAGTGATCATATGTCAGTTATTCGCAGGCTGATTTTCCAATGAAATGTTGGTTTAAGCATCACATCTAAGCCAACATAACTGACATCTGTTTGTCCAAACAATGCAGATAGAGGAATGTTGAGGACACCTGCTTTGAAAACAGTTGTTATTACGTGCAATACAATATATGTTACATCCACACCAGGCTCCACCCTCACTTTCACGCAGCGATCTTAGTCATCGGAGTATTAACTCACCTGTAATCATCACCTGTTCCCGATCCCAGCACCAATCACAGAGCACTCAAAACCACACATCACTCTTCACTCACTGTCCGAGCTCGTTGATTGAAAGTGGACTCTAACCATTCGCTCTCTAGCGATTGTACTTACCTGTTCTCTTACCTGTTCCCATCCAGAAAGCTCCTTGATCCTCCGCGTTCTCTCCAGCTCCCATGATTCCCGGCAAGTGGTCTTCTGTCTGTCATCCCTGTCTGTGATTCTACAAAGAAAGGAAAAGAGTCTATTTAGTTTGATTATTGTTTTCTCCAGAGATTGGATTTCTTCAGTTTGCTTACCTTTGTTTAATTATTCATCTTGTAAATAAAACATTGTTACCTTTTATCTCCCGAGTCTGTCTGCTTCGTAACAATATAAATATACATTACACATTCTTTATAAGACCAATAGCGTGAAAACAAAAAATATTTGGTTGAAACTATATATTTTATCTGTCTCTAAATAATTTGTAATTAATCTCAGTTTAAAATACTTCTGACCATTGTTTAAAAAGCAGAATGAAACTGTAATAATCAAATACATATTCATATTTTGGCTATTCCATTTGGTCCTGCTAATAGCACAGAAAATATACACTTTACCTTTAAGTATTACTTACACTGAACTCCAAATGAAACATCCTGAGTTCATTCTCAGGAGCTGTGGATGTCTCCAGGTTTGAAATATGAACTCGACAGACTATGTCACACACTTAATCTTTGTGCAGGAACACAGACACCTTATGGTGCTGTCACCAACCTGCTGAGAGAGAAAGACATAGAGAGGGGAAGGAGAGAGACCTTGTTGACACAGAAAAAACACCATGCAATCGAGGCACATCAGCATCTATAATGCGATGCTACATATTCAGCAGAGCCCTTTGTGCTAATCATCCCCATCCTCATCTACTCAAACCTGCACCCAGATGACCCTCCCATCTGCCCATCGGGTGATCAGTTCAGCTGATGTACAGACACTGCTCTACCGCAGAGGGGGCTGCTGGGACACATGTGTGAAGTCTGTATACTAACTTGACATTTTTCCAACAATGCTTGCTAATAAGCGGTAAGAATTTTGTGGCTGGAATCCAGATAAGCTTGCACAGTAATTCATTACTATAGATTTTATCACCCTTTAACATTCATCTTTTTAAAAATAATTGATTAATTAAAGCAACAATTGAATTATTTGCCTTTTCAATTAATCATAATTTTTTTTTTTTTTGTTTGCCTTTTACCTTCAGCTCTAGGAAAGGTTCTGGTCGTCCAAAAAAATTTCCATTTAAGGATTATGGAGGCCACTGTGCTTTTAGGAACCTAAGTTCAGCAGAATTTTTTTTTGTAACCTTGGCCAGATCTGTGCCTTGCCACAATTCTGTCTCTGAGCTCTTCAGGCAGTTCCTTTGACCTCATGATTCTCATTTGCCCTGACATACATCTCAAGGATGATCAAAAGAAATGGACAGCAGCTGAGTTAAATATATGAGTGTCACATATGACTTATGACCATGTGATATTTCAGTTTTTCTTTTAAAATAAATCTGCAAAAATGTCAACAATTCTTTGTTTTTCTGTCAATATGGGGCGATGTGTGTACATTAATGAGGAAAAAAATTTACTTATGATTTTAGCAAATGGCTGCAATATAATAAAGAGTGCAAAATTTAAGGGGGTCTGAATACTTTACGTACCCACTGTATACGAGATGACATGTATGTTAATAGTATTTAAATGTCATTAAAATTCATTATAATGGATTTTTGAAAATTTCCTTTCAATGCCTTTCAAATAAAAAATGGCCACCGCAGCTTAGAATTGTTAGAATTGTTAGAATTGGGCAAATAAAGTAAAAATAAATGCATATTATAAGACAGACAATGAAAATGTTTTTTGACCTTGCATACATGTCAACCCATTAATACCAACAAATAGGGGCACTTTAACTATTATATGCAACATATATAAGTGATCAGAACAAAAAGATCAGAAGTTAATTTGACTAAATATTTTAATGTAACATTTTTATTTATTTTCTATTAATTTTATAAAGCTATAAGTTCTGAGGTAAGAACCATCATTGGTCTTGAATTAGGCAGTAGAAATTTTTGCTGTACAGAAGTTTGTGATTCATACAGTCATGTAGCATATAATAGTAGAGCATGAAGGCTTGCTAGTATTAATAATTTGTGATCTAGCTGTCTGCTGTTACTTAAAGAGAATGAGAGAGAGTGTATGGGAGAAAAGGCAAGAGAGGTTACTCAGCTCATTAAGAAAAAGCCTCATCCACTGGTGGTAAAGCTTTTAAGTGCCTCTAAAAGTTAAAATGGTAACGTCCAAATTTAAGTTGTTTAAATTTTAAAGTCTTTGCAGAAAACTGCATGCACTATTTATGTTATTATTGCACGTAAGAATCCGAATTGACTTAATGTAGCTTGTACATGTTCTTTTTTACAGTACATACAAAAGGATCACGTCAGCTCTCTCTGATGTTCCTGACTGATGGCTTGTGGTTCTTGCTAAGAGAGCTTGCAGAACTGTAAATTACAGTTAATATACAGTGGGGTACAAATGTCTGAGAAAACACTGGAAAAGTTTTTGGAATTTCTGCCATTTACTTTTAAAAAATACAGGTTCCAAAATTTGGGTTTTCACAGTAATGATATAGAAGAACCTGTTTTGCCTAAAGAAGCTTAGCTTTTGTTAATGTTTTTAAAGTCTTTTACTTTCACCAGCACTGCGTTTCTTTGATGAAAATACAGTAAAAAAGTAATATTGTGAAAGATTAATTTAAAATAACTTTTCTATTTTAATATATTTTAAAATGTAATTTATTATTGTGATGGTAAAGCTGAACTTTTAATAGTCAATACACCAGTCTTACACCAGTCGAGGTGATAAACCAGTCTTGATCATCAGGTGATACAAATTATTCTAATATGCTAATTTGGTGCTCAAGAAAAAATTCTTATAAAAATGTCTTATTTTCAATGTCGAAAATATTTAAAAAACATAAAGTCAAAATCAAAATAACTGATTTTTTTTCAATTACTGTGACATTATGCAAGCTTTTGATCACTTTTATGCATTTGTTATTTAATTGTTATTTGTTATTTATTTAATATAAATAATTTCCCAAACTGTTGAACAGCAGTGTGTAAAATAGATATTTATTTTTTTCAATCAATTGTGCACTATTTCTAACAAAACTTCAAAAACAAACTATTGCTGATAATACATATTGTAAAGAAAAAGGTTGCAATCAAATAGAAGCATTTTCTCTAGTGGACCCTTCTATTTGATTCTGCACGGGCCTCCCTGTGCAGCTACAGGGGAGCTTGCACACTTATGGTCAGATCAAGTAACCAAATAACAGGAATTTTTGAAAACAATGGCTTCCTGACTTCTGCCTGAACCCTCACCTTATTATTCTGGGGTCGCAAAGCCTAAACTTGACCCCCCCCAAACAACTCTTGGCATACAGCCACCTCAGTTTCAGCCTGAAGTCTGCCTCAGAGAGGGAGAACACTCTAAACCAAATCCAGCTGTGGAAGACTAAGAGATCTGCACCATTACCCCTTCTCAGACCAACCTTCAAGCACATATACTTAAAACTACTTTACCACATATATATATAAAGTTAAACAGAGAAACCCTGTGTTCCAAATCAGTCACTTATTAAGTTATATTGCTGTTAGAATTCTGGCTTACAAAACAGCTCTTTTTGGAACAGAGCTTCAGTGTACTCACAACCAACTTTCAAGTACCTTTTAAAGAACTCTCTTTTGCATTAAAGTCTTCTGCTGCACTTCCATTACTCCATTTATCAGAATGGTCATCTTCATTGAGTGTTGTGCACTAGTGTTTACTAGAACCATTATGGCAAAAAATAACCACCATCTAGATAAATAAGTATTGACAATTAATATAAAAGAAAAAAGTCTGAAGGCCCTGAGGGAACATGATGGGTTTTATGGCCCCATCTCCATCTACCATTTCTTGGTTAATTGACATAGGTCCATAAAATGAAAATGCTCATCCTGTGTCCTATTAGCCAAGCAGAAAAACACTAGAGCCGCCATCCACATGCTCTCAGTCTGGAAAGAACACAATGATTTATTATACTCTACGGTTTCGGATTGGGGCAATGTTTGTGTGTACTGACAGGAAACACAACATTTAGTGAGGGCTTTCAAAACAGCATTACCACAGAGCCTGGGCCAAGACAAAATGCCACCCACATTTAGAAGGTTGTTTCTTGTACTGGTCTAACAACCATGGTTACAAAAAAGCCTTATCTATTTAGTCATCCACTGCTACAACAAGCATCAGGAATACCGTGATTCATTTTCTTTTAAGGTCATTTTGACAAACTCTCAGCTTGAGCACTCAAAAGCAAACAATTGACCCAAGTAAAACCTTACAGTTCGCAATAAAAGGCTCATTTGTGTGCTAATTGAACTGATGTCAAATAAATGCTATCTGTGTAATTCACATCTAGTAATTTAAGGAAATGTGTTTAAGATTTGCCCAAGCATTTGAGTTCTAACAAAAGGAGGACAATAGTCCTCTCTCTCGATTCACTCTCAGACATATGGAACTGTTCAGGAGAACAATAATCGGCTATTCTCAAAGCAACTCCATTTTTACATCATTGAATAAACATTCTCAGATAGACAGCAGATTGCATTGCTAGTAATGAAATGAAAGGGCATTAATCTCCTTTTATATGCATTATCTATACAAAATCTTCAAGAAACTGCAATTGCAAGAGGGTAGGGTCAAACAACCCTCAACAACTTTACTTTGTTTGCTGGTCTTAAAGTTGGCATGAAATATAAATTCACCTTAATTTGAACGGATCATTCACACATACAAAATTTTACTTGGCTATAAGTCACAATATAAAAAAAGAGATGTGCTACTTCCATTACAATGGCAGCATTGCCATTTTGAATATTGCTTCATGCAGTTTTAAACGTAGCTTTATGTGAATGCAAACAATCGGCAAAGTTGTAAAGAATAGACTTCAAACAGCAAAAAAATTGTTGGCTACACGTCATGGGGTAATACATTTACAAAATGTGTACCTATGTTCTACGTTGGCTTTACCACACCCACTGTAGCAGTAGAAAAGAACCCGAAACCTTTCTAAAACTAGCAACAGTGGGAAACCAACTGAATCATTAAACCATCTTGAGCTGTTATTTTAGATGGGAAAGACAAAGCAAGACATTCTATTGGACTAGTTTTGAGTTCTGAGAAGCAGTCATTTATGTGCTGACTCACAGCAAATGCCTATAACAAGGCCTCCTCGAAATCTCAGTGAAGGCGCTTTGATGATATAGAACAAGCTGTCATTCCACAGTGCTAAGTGTTGGGATAGTTTGACAGTGCTAAACCGAAACGCCATCCACAGGAGCTTTCGTTATGCTGACGCCGACTATGACCATGGAAAGAAAGAGGGAGGAAGGGATGAAGATATGGAAGGAAGGAAGCAGCAGGAGGAGGGGTATAAAGATCCTGCGGGATGTGATTATTAATTCATTGTGAATAGTGATGTATGTTTATGCCTCACACTTAGCTTGTGTTTGGACTCGTCCGTTTTTTCTCCAGGAATATACGGCATAGATCTCCTCTAAGCTGGTTGTATTGAATGTTAAGCCGTTGTTTATTTGATTGCGTCATTTCTGAATGTGTCAGTGGCTATCGTCAACCTCTATTAATCTTCCTTTCATCTCTTTGGCTTTGCAATGCTGAGACAGATTTTCACAAAGAAGGTTCTCTCCTTCCACAGAGGCTTTGATCTGATCCTCCCCACCTTCTCTGGTGGATAACAGAATCAGATGGATCTGAGTGGTAATAGGGCCAGAAAACCCAATGAAATTTGCTTTATAGTTGCGGCCCGTGTGAGCAGATGGTCTTTTCCCATCAATGATCTGAACACTGAGATGCTAGATGTAGATTTCAGACTGATTTTATAATCCAACGTCGAACAGCGAGTGTCAGAAAAGGTTCTCCATTGTGCGACCGCTCTTGTCTATATTTAATGGATTGAAACCTTGCTCCTCCGAGAGTGGCGCGAGACAGACAGGGAGAAAGAAAGAGAGAGAGAAACACTTTCTTTGATGAAGTGGAGCAGGTCCCATCATTAGTGGCCGTCCTGTGTGCGAAGCTCCATCCTGCGGGGATGTGATTAAATCAGAGCCTGTAAGACAGTTTTAAAGAAGCATGAACTAGCAGCGGTTTTCCAACATAGTAAACATTCAGCATATACTGAAAAAAGAATCAGTGCCATGTTGTCTTTCTCTGATTAGCCCGTTCATTTATAGCTCAGCTGACATTGTATTTTGTGGTTTGAAATACATTCAACATTTTTTATGTGTTTAAGCATCTGCCTAACGTGCTTTACCATTTTCCCCCACTTTAGTGGGCAACGGCAGTCGTCTTTATTTGTTTAAAAAGCCAACAAATAGACAAACTGAACATTTACTACAGTATGGCCACAAAATGACTATGATCAAGCTAATTCTTTGGCGGAAAAAGCCTTCAGTGGTGTCCAGAAACGGCACAGGCAACTGAAATTTGTATAAACAGGTTTGAATGTTGTGTACTGCTTGAGCATCCATTACAGAGAACAAATTAGCTGCATGAAAATTGCGCAGTCTGAATGCATCAACACAACCGGTTATGTGGGACGCAAATAATATGTCTTACTGCACTTTGAGAGGGAACCGAGCCCTCTGTGGAGATGCATTCTACCATAATCCCTTATTTAAGATGCCAAGTGAAGTAATGCCGGCCGACCGGCCTACACAATGACTCCACACAACCCTGCACATTTATGAAACCATAAACTGAACATTCATAAAAGCAACATTGGGAAACTTCTGAGACTCTGAAGCAAGCGTGTCCCTCATCAAATAGAGCCGAGTTGAGAAACCAGTTGGGCAATTTTTTTGTGTTTAAACATGAGAATGAACAAATCACTTTATGCTAACCTTATTTATATTGATGACTTGATCCCTTGGAGTCCTGATCCAGATTAGGAGAAGACTGCTGAATTACGAGTTACTTTATGCTTCACTTCTGAGCCCATACTGAAATGGCATTACGGCAAGAACATCATGAAACTCAAAGAACTTCAAACTCAACCACAAAACCACTTCTAAATGGGAGCCCAGTCTAGAAGGAAACCCTTGGGTTGGCATCAAGAACTGTTAGACAAAGAGAGATGGACGGAGGCACAAGCACATTTAGGTAGATTTCAAATGGTCCTATTGTTTTTGAGCATATACAATAGATTGTGGTTTGGAAGAACTGGTCACAAAAGATGCATTATTAAAGGAAATTCGGCTGCTTCTTTGAGACTGCTTTCTGTTGGCAGTCATGGTGAACTCAGATTGGCCTGATGCTTGAAAAACTTGCACAGATGAATTGCTTAATCCTCTGTCTACCCCTCACATATGTTGTTAAATTGCAGACCAGTTTGTCAAGACCATGGAACGAAGAAAAACTCGAGAGCTAGCAATCAATCATTTTAATACATGCTCTCTATACTATAGTGAGGATTTCCTTATTTATTGTGACACTGACCAAAAGTACTGAAATAATAACAATTAAAATAAAAAAAGTGTGTAAATCTAATGGCAATCCATGCAGGAATAATGCATGAAGGAGAGAGACTCACTCTGTGACTGCCAAAACCGTGGATCAAACAGGAATGTTTGATGTAGCTAGTTTATTAACCCACAAATGTGAACAGCATTTCAATCATTAACTGTCAAATTTTTACAAAAACTCTAACTATACATTTGCAGCTAAATATGGTGAAATTTAACAAGTACATTACACAACTGTAATTATTTCTAAGGTCATGCAAAACACTAATTCAAATATTCTATTTATATTACTTCTGTTTGTGGTCATTAGGATTTTTTGAAAGAAAAGTAGCCAGGATGCATTCAAATTTACAAGACTTGATATTCAAAAAAAGTCACATTTTCCACAAGGTTATTTTAGTACAAAAGTACTAAACTGTGAAAATATGTTTCTTGAGCACTAAATCAGCATTTTAGAATGATTTCTGAAGGATCGTGTGGCACTGAAGACTGGACTAGATCAGCTTTGCCGTCCATCAGATAAATGACATGAAATTGAAAATATTACTATTACTGTGTATTTAATCAAATAAATGCTGCCCTGGTGAGCATGGAGACAAAAATCGTATATAAACCACAAGAGTCTGAACAGCAGTGTGTATATACTGTACTCTACACACAGAAAACACTGGGACAGGCTCCAGCATCCAAATGATCCTACTTAAGACAAGTGGTTTGGAGAAAAGATGGATAGTTGTACATACACGTACTGTACGAAGACATTTTAATAAATGTGCTTCATAAATGAAATGCACACACTTTCCAAGTTGCCTCATACAAATGTCCCTAACACACCACTTGCCAACCTTCACAATGCTCTACATAACCTAATCGTTTCAGCTTGTTACTCAGAACTTATCCAGAATCCTTTATCACCACAAGCCAAATCGCAAAGTACGCAAGCACCTTCATGTTCGTTCAAACTCTGACTTATAAACTGCTTTATTTGCAAGAAAGTGAAGGAAGCGCCTGCACACTTCATCAACATACAGTATCCTCCCACATACTCAGTTTCAGTCACAGCTCTGTCTTTTCATTTATCAAAGACGTGAACAAGTTCTAATGCAGTTCTGTAACAGTTTGTGTTGGCGTTGCTTCAGCACAGTTAACCTATTGAAAAACTGGAGAAGCGGCATTGCTTGAAAAAAGGCTGAGAGTTTCGCAGTTCGCCAACTTTCTTCTTTGCCCTCCCTAAAAAGTCAAAGTCAAACCAGCTATTGAGAGATTTCTTACTGAAAGAAAAGGCTTTGAAGTGGAGTGAAAGCGTTTTCTTTTGATCTGTGTTGAAACGCTAAATACGTGTCAGTGTGGACATTTGTTCTAACACGCTGGAGATCCAAACAGAGATGAGCTTGTTGAAAGAGAACTTAAAAAAACGTACACACACACTCCTTTCTGGAAAAAACGAGTTTTCTACACATCTCTTTGCCATAAGAACCCATACATCATTGACGTTTGTGATTACAGGGAAAAACGATACATCAAGAATAAAGCTGGCTTTTGTTTTAAAGTATGTGTGACTTGAAGGAACTGTCTCAACAGTAATAATAAACAGAAACGTTTCAGTCATGGACTCACTTTCTCAACTGTACTAGAGACAGTGACCGAGTTCAAGACAAAGGGAGAGAGAGTTGGGCAAGGAATCAGAGGGATGGAAAGGATACTCTTCGTCCCACAGGACGGGAGATAATGAGTTCCTTTCTACGCGGTTAGTTTTCCTAACTTCATAAACATGTTTAATTGATTAAATGCTCCTGCGACATCCAGACGATATTTCATTATGGTCATGTGGACATGTGCTGTAAAGGTTAAAGTAGACTGTTCTGCCAATAACTGAATTGGCCAGCAGAGATAAGCCTCCGCTCTTCAAGTCCACAGTCGTCTGTCTTAATTTAGCAGGAAGACGTCTGAGAAAAGTTGAAAAAGTAACAATTGATGAAAATATTATCTCAAAGGGATTGTAGCCACGAAACAAATTACATCACATTCAGCAACTTTTTGCTTTGAAAATGCAGCGTAAAGTAAATGTGTAAAGCTTCAAAGTTGAATAAATGTTTTTTTTTTAACTTAAAACAAACAATAACTGGAAAATTACATCTTTTTTTATTTCAGCAAGTTCCCGTGGCATTACATATCGTTTTAACATAGTTTAACTTGATGCACTAAAATAATTAAAACTAAAAATATATTTGTAAAACCACATAGACATATTTGAAAACATTAATAAATAAATACATTTTAAAAACAAAAAACTACTAAAATGATTATTTATTATAATACACGACTAATTATTATTTTATTCAAAACATTAATACAAACTATAACAGTATCTCAAAGAAAAATATTACTGGAGTGAACAAACTGTGTTTGGTCTGCAAGCACAATTAAACAATCAGAGCTGACTGCTGCCACAAAAACATAACCGACATTTTCTTACACATGTTTCTGCACATTTCCAATACAAGTTAATAGGACTATGTACTATGTATTTGGGTATGAATGAATGACAGATTTATATAGCGCTTTACTGTGTATAGCCATACACCCAAAGCGCTTTACGATCATGTGGGAGGTGGGGTTTCTCCTCAACCACCACCAGTGTGCGGCATCCACCTGGATGATGCGCCAGCTGCCACAGGACAACGGCGCCAGTGCGCTCACCACACACCAGCTACAGGTGGAGAGGAGAGAGAGATACAGCCAATCAATGGATGGGGATTATTGAGAGGCCATGATAGACAAGGGCCAGTGGGAAGTTGGCCAGGACACCAGGGTTACACCCCTACTCTTTACGATGAGTGTCATGGGATTTTTAAATGACCTCAGAGAGTCAGGACCTCATCCGAAAGACGGTACTCTACTGACAGTATAGTGTCCCTGTCACTATACTGGGGCATTAGGACCCACACAGACCATAAGGTGAGCTTCCCCCCGCTGGCCTCTCTAACACCTCTACCAACAGCAACCTAGATTTCCCAGGAGGTCTACCATCCAGGTACTGACCAGGCTCAACCCTGCTTAGCTTCGATGGGCAACGAGGCTTGGGCTGCAGGGGGATATGGCTGAGACAGTTTAAAACGGGTAATTTAAAATAGTTTAAAATGCATTTTATGAATACTGAAAGATATGGTAAAAAGTAGAAGAGCAGTTCTGTTCATCTAAAATCATCTAATCACATTCACCTTGAATAATTCTATTGTCAATGACAGTGCTAAGCAAGTCTCAATTATGATTTGCAGAATTTAACTTCTTTAAAAAAAAAGAGTGATGAGAGTTAAGTTTTATTACTTCATGAACACACTTTACTAAAGCTGTTCACAAAAACAATTCATTCATTACAGGATGTTCTGTAAAGTTTGTAGTCTGTGCTACCGTAAGTTTGCCCATACACAGTCCAATCAGCGTTAAGAATAGGCCTCCTTTAAACGTGTAAACCTAATACATGATGCTCTTAAGCAAACCACATAAGGCTCCAAACACTCATAATTTCAGCTGACAGGCCACACTTGAAGCAATTGTTTTTAAATAACACAAACCTGAAGTTATCCATTCCTCTAACATAAACACAGCCTGCCTCTGTGAGGTATTTCTTGGAGCGCAACAAAGAGCTTTCTGTGTAACCTCAAGTGCCAAAAGCAATATTTTCAAGTGGAAGCCATACCTGTCCTCTGATTTCCTGTCTTATGTAAGATATCCTTATACACAAGATAAGACTGGTCTGTGCCGTGTTGAAAAAGAGGCAGCAAGATGATTTAAAGCAGTCTGATCTAGCTGACTGAGAAACTCCATTAAAAGTGTTGATGGCGAAAGAACACCATGCTTATGCAATGAAAGAGACTACTGTACAAGAACATACAAAGTTTTCGAAAATGCAAGACTTGAAGACTCTCTATAGATAGCCTAATTTTCTAGAGCTTACAAATCTATAATGCTCTTCTGGTAAGTCTGGTTTGGTCTTCTCGCCACAGATATTAACAGACCTCACTTTTGAGTACTGAAAACAGAGGCTCAAAGATTAATTCACATCATATTTCCCTGCTCCCAAGAATGAAACGTTTCAGACACCGTCGCTGGGCAAATCTGACAGACAATAAGGCGACAGTAGCGGAGGATTTCACAAAGAGCCTCTTTCAGATCCCCTTCATTTTCCCGCGGTTTTCAACAGCAGTGTTGATGCCGTCTGTCATGACTTTGGCGCCACAGCCCGGTTACTGGGGCCAGAGCTCCGTTCCCACTAACGCGAGGAGAGCAGAACGTCTAAATAATTACACCGTACTAAAGTACATAATGAATTTAGCAGGACTTAGAAATTTACGATAATGCGCGTCTATAATCTTTTATAGTTACTTCCATAAATAGTTTACCCACATGTCCTTAGGTTTTACATTGCTGGCTCAAGTTGAGCTGGCTGCTGTCCATTAAGAGATGTTGATGGAAATTATGAGTCATTTCGTTCTCGCTGTTCGGATCAATAACCGATTCAGCTATTCTTTACGTCATTCGGTTATTACGAATGACGTTATCTGTTACTAAATGTACTGTTAATCAGTAATACTAAAAACATTATTATAAACTTTAATTGATTTATTGTAGCCTATTTATTGCCAATTTAATTTCACTGCTTTTTTGTTGCGAACATTATCAAATTCCAACTAAATGTGTTTTACATTTACTTTAAACAATACTAAAAATACTTTTGCATTTAACTGAAATGAAAAGTTTGCATGTTGTGAATAAAAAAGGGCATATGTTCAAATCAACACATTAAAACATATCATTAAATAAATGTAAAGGAAATGTATTTTTTTGTTAACATTTCTGTTAGATCATTTCTTCAGCTGTCACTGTTCACTCATCCTTTTCTTCATTACGAATGTGGCATTTTCAAAAGAGATGAATGAATGAATAATTAGGTTGTTTACTGCAGGATCCGACTTACCAATGTGATTCATTAATGACATAGTTCTGACAATCCACTTCTTCTGGGTAATAGAGACTAATAGAGACTGTTGTTGAGACATCTGGCTCATTTCGATTTTGATGCCTCGTTCATTTTTAAAAAAAGGCATCTATGCAAGGCTGAGGTCATTGTCGAGGTCGGGGATCAAAAGTTCAGGCAAATTCAGTTTAAACAGAAAAATCCTACATGTTGGTGGATGTCTCCATCTAGCGGCTACGAACAAAACAGGACGTGTTGAATGTCAATCTCTTAGATCAGAGTCTAGTACAGTATTACATAATTCATTCTCACAATTAAATAAAATGTGGTCTATGACATTGCAACCACAGCAGAAATATAACTGAATATTTGTGATTCAAATTCATTCAAAATGTCAAATTATAATGAATTGAATTTCCATCCTTGCATGCTCTTACAAACCAAAAAGTAAAAGTGAGCCCGGCATGTTGCTATATTTACAGACCTTAATATAAATAAAAAATGTATTAAATAATATTTTCAGCAATAAATATTACAGTATATTTACAAATTATATATATATATATAGATATATATATATATGTTTATACAGTGTTGGGGGTAACACATTCACACTCACAAGTAACGTGAGTTACATAATAATAAAACTTTTTCCAAGTAACTAGTAAAGTAACGCATTACCTTTTAATTTTAGAGTAATTAGTAATTAAAAGTTACTTTTTCAAAAAAGTTTTCTTATTTATTGACTGACTAGTCTCCTGACATGTTGGGAGAAATCAGAAATACAGAGGCATTGTGTGCAAAAATGACTGTGCTTCAATGTTTGTTTGTTTTTTATTATTGCTGAAAAAGTATTGAACTTTCTTCTGCATTCTACTGTACAGATGTGAATTCACATTTTCTTCAGCCACTTTTTGGTGTGCTTTTACATTTGCTATAAATAGAACTTATATTAAAAACAAACACTCAATTTCTGCCCATACATAAAAAGTAACTAAGTAACGTAATTAGTTACTTTTTTTAGGAAGTAACGCAATATTGTAATAAATAATTTTGCAGTTTACAAAATGAAGACATTTAGCATTCGAAGAGTATAATAATACCACTATTTTAATCATTATCACATAGGTATTAGTCACTTAAAAAAACTTGAAAAAACCGACTGGAAAGTAATACTAAAATATTAGTAACTGTGATATTTTTGGAGGTAACCAGGGTAACAGTGATAAACTTTGCGGTAGTGTACCGCGCAATACTGAGCGTAGTATCCACGTGGCGCAGTAGGTGGCAGTGATTTGCCTTGTCCCGTAGTAAGAGGGGAGTGGTTTAAATGCCAGGATCACCCCCTGATGAGCATTATTTAAGCAGTCTGTCTGAATCAGAGGGGTGTTGCCCTGTCCAGACACAATATTCTGCAATAACATTTACTGTGTCTCCGCTACAGACAGACTCCTGTCGTTCAGCTATAGGTAAGTCCTACATCTGTTTTACCTTTAAACAACCTTCCCAGCCACAACGTCTTGACGTCAGCAGAAATCTGACGATTTAATTAACTGCAAACAATGCTGAACTGTTACTTTCCTAACAGGCTTCTCTCTGTGCGTAATGTTTCCACCGGAGTGACACTTTTTTTACGGGAAACGCCAAAAACTCCCAACACATTGCCGTTTAAATCGTTTCTGCATGTGTAGGCCGTGCACTGCTGCGTATCGCATTGTTTTATGCAGTTTTCTTATTGAACGCTGAAACTGCTCATCAAACAAAGCCATATATGGTGAGATTCTGATTTCCTTTTTATTGTTCGGTGGAATTGTGCGCAGTTTGCGGAGCGGCTCTGATCTGCTGTCACGTATGCATTTACAAGTGTAGGTCCACTGTATTGATATTTGGATCGCTTTATCATTTCGCTCAACTTAAGTCGAGTGGAAAAATGATTGGTTTCGGCATTAAAGTGCTGAAACCATCAATAACATGACTAAAGCAAACATATTGGACTACTTTTAGTGTAGATTTGGTGTTATGCAAAAAGGGCTTTGGCTATTATAGGAACTTAAAGATTTGATTTACATATCATGCGCTGAAATAGTTCCACTTTTTATTACTCATCATCCGACCCTTGCGTGCATTTATCATCTGTTACCATAGAAACACACACAACTGAGACAAACATTGTGGTAAAGATGCTGTAGCGAAAAAGGAAGTTGCTCCACGTCACTTCAGGAAACACATTTGCGACCTTCCAGCAGAATGCATGTTTATGACAGCTACAGCATGAAGCTGTGTTTGCTCTGGCTACACCAAATAACTACCTCTTACAAATAAAGAGTCCAAAAAGTGATTTTTGCAGCAATATAAAGATATATAGCCTTTAAGTGTGCTTTTCTTTGTGTAAAGAACATGTTAAAGATCTAATAACTTTTTGTGGACTCGAAAATTACCGTAGATGTTAACACAGGGATTTGTTCCATTATATCAGTGAGGATATCTCAAAGACTTCCAGTGTTTTTCAGTGCATTGCGTTAATCATATATTTTATGGCATAAGCCTACCTCCACCTCTAAATATAGCCATCACAGGAAACAGAAAACATAAAATCAGTTCCGTTTGTTTCATGCAGTCTGCAGGCAGGTATATAACTAGCACAAAGACTGATAACATATTTGTGTTTCTACATGGGTGTTCTAATCCAAACACACCTAGACAATCACACAGACCTAGTGATTACAAGAATAACAGAGGACTGTGAGAGTAGGTCATACTGTACCTCCACAGAAAGAAGAGAGCAGTAGTCTTTTTGAGCTTATTGATGCCACAGATTTGATATAGTCTAAGCCTGCTTCGTCGACTGCAACTCGCGAAAGCTCGACAATGTCTTCAGCAATATTTTTAAGAACAATAAAACACAATGGATTGTATCAAATGATATTTTATTATGTTATAATATTCTAAAATGTATAAAATTTGCTTTGTGTTGCATTGCATGCGTTTGCATTCTCGAATTTCTTAAGAAAAGTTCTCTGTTATCTGTTTAACATTAAATCAGCGGGACTACACAAGGAAGTATCAGCCACACCCATCTGATAGAAACAGACTGACACCCTTTATAGCTCGGACTTTGAACGCTTGCGTGTGCATCTGTATACAAACTTACAAATTGTGAGAAACTTGTACTTTAATATGGGGCCTGGCTATAAAATACATTAAGTGCAGTCACTGGTTAGACTGTTTTGTCTTTGGGTAAACACAGGGTGAAGTCAGAAGCTTGAACAAGGCTTAGAATTAACGTCGACTCCATGCTAAGATGTTATCTAAGGAACTTTGGTGCGTGTAAAAGGTGTAGGAAGAAATATCTAGATGGAAAATCTGAGTCACTCCAGGAGTTCCTCTCATTTAGGCATTTCTCCAGGAAAAAAGGAAGATGATTTAGTCAGTTGTTCCAGACTGAGGATTGTCAAAATACTTGAATTATTTTACAATACACAGTAGTTAGGTTAAGATCAACTTGGAAGTATATGCTGGTGGTTTAACAGACTCAGGCTAACTGCCTGTACTCATTTCCACTGCAGATGTGTCAAGTTTTTGATAGGGCCACATTGTCTGAACATGTTCAGATTCTGTTCAGAATTTGCTAGAACTATGAGGAAACGATGGCTTTTCTAGTTTACCAAATATCTGAAGTACTTTAGGTATATATTTGTATATTTTAAATACTTCCCAGACATACTACTATCACCAAAAAAATAGAAATCAATGCACAAGAAATGTTTTTTGGTACCAGCCAACTCATAAATCTTGCTGACAGAATCTCTTGTTACCGAAAAAGAACAAAAATGTTGGGTGGTGTCTTGGTTTTATTCATCAGTTATTGATTAGATGGAGGCAGATCTGAAGCTTGGATTCTGCTAAAAAAAACAATTATGAATTCAAGACTTTTAAATAAGATTTAAACATGCATGGATGAATCATTCACAATAAGATCAACAGCATGCATTGAGAAAATACACAGGTGAACCTTCATTTCATATCCATGGTATTCAGATTCGAACATATTATCCTACTGCTGTTTTTTTTTATTAAGGAGTGTATACAGGCACTTCCCAGAAACGCCTCCCTCCCATTTTGACCCGTCAGCAAATGTCACATGACCTACTGTAGTCTATTAATAGTCTTCTGTGGGCTAGCAGACTAGTGGTATTCTCATCAGCTATACCATACGGATGTGTTTAGTTCAGAATAGCCTGTTGCATGCTAAATATTTCATGCATGTCTCAAGAATAACCCGGAACAGTATATTAGAGACTGAGATCAGTCATTTGAATGAAACAATGTTCTGTTTAATTAGTCTTTCTGCCACATTAATGCTTTGTGTTCAGAAGGCATCTCAGAACGTCCCTTTATGTACTTGGGCACATAAGATCAGTTCCAGATTACATGACATAGACTTTTCACAACAGCTGAAATGGAACAAATGGTTGCCTGTTGAAGTTCATTATATAGCAGATGTTTTGTAGCACGCCTATATCTGGCTTAAAATAGATGCTTGATTGTGAAGCATGTGCTGCCTGATTGTTGTTTGATACAGGAGGTGTCAGTGAATGCATGGTGACAACTGTATCTTGTATAGTTCTACTGCAGTGCTTAATTGTTGGGCCTGGCACTTTGTTTTCTTCCATGACTCTACAGAAAAAAACAAGACCTTATCATCGTGATATTAGAACATATGGTCGATTTCTGATGTAATGTGCTTAGAAATTATGAGAGACAATGTGCTTTATGATTATTGCATATATATATCAGTACTGTGCATAAGTTTTAGGCCACTAGTATATTCACCAACAAAAAATGGTTTTAAGTTGATTATTTCTATCTTTTGCGGTAGCATGTCAGTTTAAAATATCAATTCCAAACATTATTTTTGTCATTGATTATAATAATGCAGTGAGATTATTGTTTGTACAAGGAGTCTGACAACAGCCAGTGGTCCACACAGAGATCTGATCTGATCATCATCAGTCTGTCTGGAATCACATGAAGTAACAGAACAAACTGAGACGGACTCAATCCAGAAGAACTGTGGCAACGTCGCCAAGATGCTTTAAAAAATCTACCTAGAAAGCTTCCTGAAAAACCATGGGCAAGTGTCCCTCTGAACTGAAGCTGTTTACCAAAAGCTGTAATACCATTTATTTATTTGATTTAGTTAATAGAAGTTAATTGATAAATTAAATCTATTAATGGCATTCTTTTTGAAAGCATCCTCATTTTACAGCATTTTTACACGAGTGTCTAAAACTTTGAACAGTACTGAAGCTTTCCAGCTAGGTTTTTTGAAGCGTTACCACTTCTGGATTTAGTCTGTCTCAGTCTGTGATGATGATCAGATCAGATCTTTGTGTGGAGCACTGGCTGTTGTTAGACTCCTTGAGCAGACAATAATCTCCCTGCATTATTACAATGACAAAATAATGTTTGGAAAAATGATAGTTAAGTTTGAAAAAAAAAAAAAAAAAAAAACTAGTGGCCTAAGACTTCTGCACAGTACTGTGTGTGTGTATTTATTTATTTATTTATTTTTGTAATGTTATAAATGTCTTTACTGTCACTTTTGATCAAAAGTATTAATTAAAAGTATAAATAGTTATTTTTTTATTTTACAAAGAAGCACTCACCATTTTGTTAATGCACTTATTAAAATGGACAAGGACACAAACACCATATTTGGCATTGGATGTCCTCCTCATCCCTTCTGTATTGTAGTCAGTGGCTTTAATTACAAATATTATTTGCTCCAGTGGTTTGGTGTTTCATAATGTTAAGCGATCCTAAAACACAACGTCTGAATTAATTGTGATGGATTGTTTGGTAAATATTGATCCTTGGTAAACACTGCCTTCTTGGTTGGATACTTTTTTCTTTTTTTTTTGTCTTTGAGGAATGTCTTGTGGTCAGTAAAAAGAATTGCAAAGCTACCGTCTGATTTCTGAATGACTCATGTCTAAAACATCCCAAACTTCACCATATCCCCACCCTACAAGTGGGCGGTAAGCTCAGCTGACACGGTCACCCTCTCAGAGGCCCTTGGCATATTAAGTGCTGGTGAGCAACTGTATGCGAGGGCTGGTGTTTTGAATGATACGGTCAGACTGTTTGTCCACGATTGCCACTGTCACTCCAACAGCATTAGTCACAGTGCTTCCTTTTTCCTTCATCCATCCCAATTGTCCATCACCATAGAAGGAAACTCCGAGCCACTAGATTTTTTCTATAGTCCAGTTAACTAGGTTTATGTTGATTTAAGATATTTTAGGAGTGTGCAAAACTCTAATTAAATTAAGTAAACATTTGTATAAATCTCTCACAAATGTTGGTAAATGCTTTGTTGGCTAATGTGAATTTTTGTTTTGTTGCTCTAGACAGCATGGTGTACCACCCAGAGTTTGAGCAAGCAGGCAAGGAACCTGGGCTCCAAGTGTGGAGAATTGAGAAGTTTGATTTGGTGGCAGTTCCTGAGAACCTCTATGGAGGGTTCTACACTGGTGATGCTTACGTGGTCCTCAATACTATCAAGCAACGCTCTGGCAGCCTACAGTATGACCTCCACTTCTGGCTAGGTAAGAGGTCAATGCTGTATCAAAAAAGATTTATTTTAGTACTGAGGTGAATGTTTTGCTAGTTATCAGATGCATCAGCTACATTTCTTACCAATGCTCTTCCATCAACTGACAGGTGACTACTGCACTCAAGATGAAAGTGGGGCGGCTGCCATTTTCACAGTGCAGATGGATGACTATTTGGGTGGAAAGCCCATCCAGTACCGTGAAGTTCAAGGCCATGAGTCCAAAGCATTTCTGGGATATTTTAAGAAAGGGCTGCAGTACATGGTTAGTGGCCTAATTGTCAATGGGAAAAATGGAAAGTGAGGAAAAAATGGGCTAATCCAAATGAGGATATCCAAGATGAAACTAATTTTTAATTGATAACATGAATTACAAATTGTTTTGCTTTGTTTTATTTGTTTAGTTTTTTTATTTGCCTTTCTTTTTACTTATTGTTTTTGTTTTGTTTTTCTTTTATTGTTATGTTGTTGTTTCATTCCGGTTTTGTTTTTATTTATTTTTGCTTTTATTGTTTTGTTTTGGTTGGGTTTTCTTTTGCTTTTATTGTTTTGTTGTTGTTGTGCATGGATTCGTTTAATTTCGTTTTTTTCTTGGATTTATCTTTTTGTTAGATTTTTTTTCTTTGCTTTTGCTTTTATTGTTTTGTTGTTTGTGTTTGTTTGTTTGTGTGTGTTGTTTTATTTCAGTTTCTGTTTTGTTTTCCAGAAAGGGGGAGTTGCATCTGGATTCAAGCATGTGGTCACCAATGAAGTTATAGTACAACGTGTGCTACAGGTCAAAGGTCGGCGTGTTGTCAGAGCAACCGAAGTGCCAGTCAGTTGGGAGAGCTTTAACCAGGGAGACTGCTTCATCCTGGACTTGGGCAATGTGAGTATCATGTGAATAGATTGATATTGATATTGTAAAAAAACATCAAAATAACAATTTTTGCTCTGTGTAATTTTCCAGGAGATCTACCAGTGGTGTGGTTCAAAGAGTAACCGCTTTGAGAAGCTAAAAGCTACTCAGCTTGCGAAGGGCATTCGTGACAATGAGCGTAGTGGTCGCGGTCGAGTATATGTGTGTGATGAAGGGGTGGAGCGTGAGAAGATGTTAGAGGTAAGAAAGACAAAAAGCTTCAGCTTCAAAATTGACAAGAGATTCACAAAATGCACTATCCAATTATCTTCTGGCAGGTTCTTGGAGAAAAACCAGACCTGCCTGAAGGAGATTCTGATGATATCAAGGCTGATGCCTCCAACAGGAAGATGGCCAAACTCTATAAGGTAGCCAATGGATTTAAACCATGCAAATATGTAAATAATCCTTGTAGACATGAAGTGCATTAAATTTGTTGATGTTTTCCTGTACTTCAGGTGTCTGATGCCAGTGGAGACATGGCAATTGCTCTGGTGGCCGCGGAGAACCCTTTCTCACAGAGTGCACTGGAATCAAGCGACTGTTTTATCTTGGATCACGGCTCGGATGGCAAAATCTTTGTTTGGAAAGGTAAAATGATGTTGACTGACAAAACAATAGGAGACTTTTATTTGACTTTTTTTTTTGACACACCAATGTTTCTTTTACAGGAAAAGACGCCAATGTGGAAGAGAGAAAGGCTGCCATGAAGGCAGCAGATGAATTCATCAAGAAAATGGGTTACCCAAAACACACACAGGTTCAGATTCTCCCTGAGATGGGCGAGACGCCTCTTTTCAAGCAATTCTTCAAAAACTGGCGTGATGTGGACGAGACAGAGGGTCTGGGTGTGGCTTATGTCTCAAACAGCATTGCTAAGATCGAGAAGGTGCCTTTTGATGCTTCAACTCTCCATGATTCACCAGCCATGGCCGCCCAGCATGGAATGATCGATGATGGCAACGGAGACAAACAGGTCAGTGAGTTAGCACACGCTGCATGTAACTGGACCTGAGGGTGACTTTACTTTTTGTGTATACAAATACAATCGTGGTACTGTAATGATATTTTTATTTTTATGTGACCTGATACTTTAGATCTGGCGTATTGAAGGATCAGACAAGTCTCCAGTTGATCCCTCTACTTATGGCCAGTTCTATGGAGGAGACAGTTACATTATCTTGTACAATTACCGCCATGGAGGCAGACAGGGTCACATCATTTACATCTGGTATGATTTGATCTTGAACACATTCTGCCTTAGCCTTTTTTGACATAATGCCACCATATTATGTGTTTTCTTTTAACAGTTCAGTAAGCTGTCTGACTTGCTTATGATGTCTGTTGCAGGCAGGGTAAGGACTCCTCACAAGATGAGATTGGGGCATCTGCCATCTTGGCTGCCCAGCTGGATGATGAGCTTGGAGGTGGACCTGTGCAGGTAATGCCAATGAATAATTCTCAAAAGAACACTTGATCGCACTCATATCCATATGTGTAATGCTGAATGCTTCTGCATCAAAAGTACAATTGTGATTTTTATTTTATTTATTTTTTATTATTATTATTTTTTTTAAAATCCTTTTTCAAGTGAAGATGGAACAGCATTTGCAACCGATTTTACAACTGTGGTGCTGCGGCATATTTATGATTAAATGGTATTCACTAAAAAATTTAGACAACTTTGCTGTCACTTAAATTTAATATATTTAAAAACATTATTCATGTAATAATGCTGTAAAGTTTCTCGATGCCTAAATTAACTGGTTTATATTTAATTAAATGTATTTTATTTTTATATAGTTAGTAAAATATTTTATATAGTCAGTTTACTGGTTATTTAACGTAACATAAAAAACGTGTAATAAGTTCAATGGCATCAGCCAGAACAGTAATGTTACCAATTCATCAATTTATTCATGCACAAAATTCATGTGCATTACAAAAATAGATTTTTTGTTGTTGATGAATGACTGCTCTTAATTCATGTTAAATTAATTAGGGTTATTTTTGGTTTCATGTTGACTAAGTTCAAGCTTCATGGTGCTCCTGGTTCCTACTGTATCCTGTCATATCTTAGCTTCCTTCCTTGTTTTATTTTTTTCTTTTATTTTTTTTTTCTCATCTGTTAAACCATCTTCCACCTCTGTGTCTTCCTTCCTGTCCTTTATTCAAATTCCACATCCTGATGTAGATGGCTGGGGCTCGCCTCACCACTCAGGTATCCATTTCTCAGGATTGCATGCCCCTGTACAGAGCCTCTACGTTCCTCCCCCACATTTGTACAAATAAAAATGATCTTACACCACATTACATAAACAACAGATATACATCTAAAAGGAAATTCCTCCACGTTTTGGAAATTCTTACTCATGTTCCCGTAATGCTTGTTTATTTTCCACATTGTAGCAGACTAATGTCCATTATCTAACTGAATTTTTACAGCTAAAAGAATCAAGGCTTTATCAGAGGGATTTTAGAATCATGATTTCATTGGTGTCTGCATAATAGGTGTGCATGATCAATATGTAAAAAGATTTTTTTTTTTTTTTTTGTAAGGCTCTGTACACTGCCTCCACTAGTGTACTTGTGTCTTCCTTTTGTGCACAAATGACTAACTGTCTTCCACATTTACAGATTACTTTTGGTAATGAGCATGTAAACATTAACAGAAATGCTCTATCGTGAATTATTTGTATTTATTGATTGGTAGTGTGGTTTTCCTGTCTGGATTTATGCATGCTGTCATGCACATTTAACGGTACACAAAAACACGTTCAGCATGTTAAATTAGATGATGTGAACATTCAAAGAATCACCTGTTTTTGTCCATTGTACATAATCGGTAAGAAATTTGAGGACAAAATATCTATATCTATCTATATATTTCAGAAAAATCTTTTTATGTTTATATATTAAAATATTCACATAATTTAAATTATCAATATATAAGTGTAGACATGCAAGTACATATAAATATTTTCAAAATATAGTGTATGTGTGTACTGACATATACATAATAAATATACACAGTACACGAACATTTATTTTGTATGCAATAAATTGTGATTTAATCTCTTGATAACACCATCAAAATGGTTGTTTTAAGTTGTAATATTTTTTTTCTGTTTTTACCGTATTTTTATTCAAATAATGAAGCCTTGGTGAGCATAAAATGCTTCTTTTACCTTAAATATTTGCAATAAATGCAATGTTAAATTCTGCAGAGAGTAGCATGGGAAGACCAAATGTGAGTTTGTGGGGTAAGAGGGGGGAAAAAACCTACTTTAGCTGTGACCATTGATGCATCTCTGCTTCCTCCTGAAGTTGACCACAAAGGATGCTGGGAATGTTGGCTTTAGCTACACATTCCAAACAGTTAGCTCTTCGCTGCCACCTTCTGGAATTAAATGCATCCTCAACCAAAAACCAATAACAGTGTATTTTGTCGGATGTACTATATATCAGAATTCCAGCATTTTAGTAGTTTGCGAAAGCAAGACTTATTGTCTCTGTTTCATGCAAACTCGCTGTGTTTTTTTTAATTTTATTTTTTTTAAGGTGCGGGTGGTTCAGGGTAAGGAACCTGCTCACCTCATGAGTCTGTTCGGTGGGCAACCCATGATCGTGCACCAGGGCGGTACCTCCAGGGAAGGCGGTCAGACTGTGCCAGCCGAGACTCAGCTGTTCCAAGTGCGATCAAACTCTGCAGGATGTACACGAGCAGTGGAGGTCAGCATCTACTGTTTACTATTAGTGTTTTTCTAAGATTTTATTCTCTCACAATAATAGCTGATCTTAACCATTGTTGTACCCAGGTTGATGCTGTGTCCTCCAATCTGAATTCTAACGATGCATTCGTCCTGGTGACCCCAGCTGCGTCGTTCATATGGGTGGGACGAGGAGCCAGTGATACAGAGAAACATGGGGCACAGCAGCTCTGTGACATCCTTGGAGTCTCTGCATCCGAGCTGAGTGAAGGAGGAGAGGATGGTAAGTCATATTTCACCCAGAAATGAAAACCTAAGCTTTCAAAGATTAAAAAAAGATCATAAAAACATCATAATAGTGGTCCATATGGAATTTTGAGGTGAACTACTACTACCTTTTAAGATGCTTGAAGAAACCTAAAGAAATCAAAGTATGTCACTTGTATGAAAAATATACAGTATACATAGTTTAATTCAAATTTCATTCATGTGTACCCATTATTTTAACACTATAATGTAATGGAACATTAATGATTTTGATGTTCAGAAATGTTTATTCAAATTAACTTCATGTAAATATGCATGTATGCATCACAATGCAGGTAGTTTCTGGGACCCTCTGGGAGGAAAGGCCGATTACCGCACGTCCTCCAGGCTAAAGGACAAGATGAATGCCCACCCACCACGACTGTTCGCCTGCTCAAACAAAACTGGGCGCTTCATTGTGAGTAACCCTGTGTTTTTACCTGCCCTGATTTAAATATATTGTCAGTAGAATACATTTTAATGGATGCATTAAAATTCATGCAGATTGAAGAAGTTCCTGGAGAGATGACTCAAGAAGATCTGGCCACAGATGATGTCATGATCCTGGACACCTGGGATCAGGTAAACTGGCTACTTTAAAAGAATTCTACTTTATATACTTGTGTTGTAATAAAAGAGATATTATATATAAGGATATGAGTACTACATCAGGAAACAGTTTGATATTGCTTGCTAAAGTTATTATATCAGAAATTCATACTTCTGAATGGCTGTGTGTGTAGTTACAGCATGGACTAGCTGTAGAAGCTAACTGGCCAAACCTCGAACCCCTCTGGATTTAAAACAATTTCCAAATAGATGGTTAATCATTAAATTTCTGGCAGTTCAGCTAAATTTCGTATCATGGTTGTCTTTTTTTAATGCAGTGACATGCAACTGATGATTAATGAATTTCTAACGCATCACAGGGAAATCAAATGAATCTTGATGTGTTTTGCAGGTGTTTGTTTGGATTGGTAATGAAGCTCATGACGAGGAGAAGACTGAGGCAATGACTTCAGGTAAGAGACTTTAAAATGCTTTAAAGTTGTTAAAAATATCACGTAATAAAGTATAAAAAATAAATAGCACATTTATCATACTACTCCTACTACACTATTGTGTATAGTGAGTCATGGAAATTTGTTCTTTGTGTAGAATACAAATGACCTACAACGTTAATCACGTGACTTATACAACAGAAAGTTTTAGGGAATACACTGTCCCACAATGGAAGTCTTGTTTAGCTAAGCAATTGCAGTTTTTATAATGGAAGAATGAATTAAAATCATTCTAATATAGTGTTTTGGTGCACCTTTAATATTATCAGTTGATAACAGTTTAATATTTTATTTGAATATTTTTGTGGAAACAAATATCCACTTCATAATTCTTTGTTGAATAGAAGATTAAAAAGAACATCATTTCTTTTGAAATATAAATATTTTATACTGTTATATATGTCTTTATGGTCTCTTGTATTCAGCAAGGACATATGAAATTGATCAAAATTATTTCTTCGTTGACTCCAAACTCTTATGACAAATTTATTCAGTTAACATTGTCTGTGGTCAATATTACAGTCCAGTAGGTGGCGATAATGTGTACAAAATAGAAAGGAACTAATTTTGAAAATCCCAAAAACGCTTTATGAATCCCATATCATTCTCTTTCTCCAGCTGCCCGATACATAGAGTCTGACCCAGCCAACCGTGACCCGCGCACGCCCATCGTGAAGATTAAACAGGGCTTTGAGCCGCCCACTTTCACAGGCTGGTTCCTGGGCTGGGACCATGACTACTGGAGCACTGACCCTCTGGAGCGGGCCATGGCGGAGCTGGAGATCTGAACTGAGCTATCACCCCTGACCTTTAAACCCCACTGCCTTACTGCAAGTTGATCGAAATCGCCCTTAGAAACATAGAAGATGCTTATCAGGGCCTGATCATGGATTCAAAAACCAAAGCTGGTCCTGAGTCAGTATCAAAAGGCAATTTTTAATAAGAGCACTTTACTGCCCTGAGCTTCAGTCACCAAACATAAGGCAACTCCATTAATTATTCACCTCGTTACTTCTGTATTTAAGTGTTTTCCTCCTGTGCTCAACAATGTTGTGTTTGGTCTGCACACCTTATGTTGCTGAGGTGCATGAGCTTTTATTAGAAAATATACAGGGCTATCATCAAAATCGTTTGCCTTCCTTTTCTATAAACCTTTTTTATGTGACCAGTATTAAGAGTTTTACTAGCAATACTACTTGTGATTTTAATTTATATTTTTTTTAGGTGAACAGAGTTTATGATGCCACCAAAATACTGGCCTGATGGAGTCTCAGGATCTCATTGCTTGGCTGCGTTTGGAATAGCATACTACTAATACTATTCTGTGTATTCTAGTGTGTGTACAGTATGCACATTTTAATGCACATGACAAAATAAATACTGGATTAAGATGTTGAAATTAGATGAAAAAAGGTGAAATGTTGCTTTGATACTTGCTGAAAAAAAAGTTACAATTACTTACCTGAAATAACTAAAAATAAAAACAATATAAAAATGTACATCAAAGAATAACAAAACCACAGAAACAGAAAATCTAAAATATAGTAGTATATAAATAATACTACGTCCTGCAAGTTAATATCAGTTATACAGTTTAGTTTTAGTTTTTACTTTTTAAATAACTGTTTGCAAAAATTGATTTCAAAATGCAAAACATACATTTAAGAGCTTTGATTTTCATTTACCATCATTTGCTGTTTAAATGTCTAATTGTGACACCAATGTAACATACTATTCCTTCAAACGCTTACTGTGAAGTAATACCTTGTTCACTTGCTATTTTTCAATCAGGCAGTATGCAGTACACACTGGGCAGTATTCGTTAAGTAGTACGCTAGTACTCGTTCCAAACACAGCCATGGTCCGTGTGAGCAATGACGTAGTTCTACAGGCAGAGGGCGCTCTAAACCTGTTCAAAGAAACTAATACCGCTTTTGTTACTTCGTGTTCTAAAAAGGTCATTCCCATGGTTTTAATGCAAAAATAGCCATTTCTTGGAGTGCTTTTTAATGAAAGACGGTTTAATCCATAACTAGAATGCTGTGTTAAAGGAGCCTCTCTTGTAAAAGGCCTAGAGAACCAACTTATTCCCACAGACGATTATGAGAGTAAATGATTAGAGGTCAACTGTTCATTACTAGGGGCTGATTTAGATAATTGTTTACATATGGGTCTATTAAATGCCTGAAAATCAGATAATAGTGCAGATCTCAGTGCAGAAAAATTGGCTGCCTTTGATATTTGTTGAAGACTCGCTTCCAGAAGATACTCCTGCTTTCGCGAACCTCTTCTCCCTGAAATTAAAAATACTGACGTCCAAAATTTACTACTTATACAATAAAGAACCACAACCCCAAAATGTTTCCAGTGTGTTCTTCAAAGACTGATTTATATGATTTAAATAACAAGGTTCAGAGTTTATGTACTTATAAGTCATGAGAACGATTACACATCATGATTTACTGAAGGAAATGAAAATCACACATCGGACGCAAATAAAACCATTCAATATTACAACGTACATAAAAGTGAGCTAGACAAAACAATATCATTTTCTGCATACATCGGTTACCTGACAGAATAAACGATTACATATATAGAATTGTAATAGACTGATACATGATGAAAATATAAACCTTTCAAAATAAACCTAAGTCCTAAGCAGCACTGACACTAATTTCACATCTTTGACAAGTCTTTGTAATTCCATCCTCTGATATTTGAAGCAGCAAATACAGTCATTAAAAGCACAAACATTGACCTCTATAGGCTTCATTTGTTTTCAGCTGCAGTCTGATGAAAAAAAAAAATATATATATATCATATTACATGTATGTAAATGTCTGGTAGATAAAACAGTAAGATAGAAAATTTCATAAACCAAGCGATAAAATATTAATGTCACAGGAAATGGATGTATAAATGCATTGCGGTTTTAAAAATCAACCAACATCATGTAAACCTGTACATATTAATTCAGTAATTGAAACGGATATGGCTTAAGGCTTTTATATTGACAGTCCTCGTTAATAAAGGTTCAAGAAAGCGAGAAAAACTGGTAGGCACAATAAGCACTGCTGTCAGTTTCATGTTTTGACACCTGATACTATTCACATATTCCTTATACGGATTGTTATCTGTTAGGTAATCAAGCAGGTTAGTTTACAAATGCCTAAAACACACACACACGGACTCACATGGCCAGAAGATGTTCCATAAACTGTCAACCAAAAGGCTAAACATCACATTCCAATATTCAGTAACTAAAAGATCAAACCGTTCTAGTCTGTTTTGCTTTACTTTCTTGCTACAACCACAGAAATTGTACACAATTTCAATCTGGATGGTCTATGCAAATTCTTCCAAAGTCCAAATTCTTGATATGCATAAAAACATTTTAATACAAAGCAAAAATCTGATTTATTTTAAATAACTCTATTTAGATTATTAAAATTAAAATGGCCTCTATTTAGCAAGTATTTTTTGACTTTCATATTGTTTGGCTGTATCAGATTTCCTTCGAACTGTGTTATTAAGTCTTTACTAGGAACATCTACAGATCATGCTTCGATGTACAGTAGGGTCCAAATGTGAGATGACTAGTGAAATTGCTTCTATTTTGCATTTTTCTAATATAGTACATTATCAGAATAACAGTTTGAGACAGAATTCATCAAATGACCTCCACAAACTCCACTTGAGGTTTCAAAAATTGAATACCAGAATTTAATGTGGTCTCAGACTTCTGGACCCGGCTGTACATTATACTCACATGAGTGCTTGTTATATAACATCCATCTGTTTATGTCTGCATGGATGCATCTGTGTGTGTGTGTGTGTAGGAGGTTTATATTTCAGTGCTTCACAAAAGACTGCATCATGTCAATAGGCAGAGGGAAAATGATGGTGGAGTTCTTTTCCGCTGCGATGGTGTTGAGGGTCTGGAGGTAGCGTAGCTGCAGAGCAGAGGGGGACTCTGCGATCACCAGAGATGCCTCCTTCAGTGCCCGTGACGCATTCATTTCTCCTTCGGCGGCTATCACCTACAAACAACAGATGGGTGGTGTGAAAAAAAAAACCTATGCGAGTCTAGATTTAGCAACCTCGTACACCACACAAAACTTCCACCCCTTAACCCAGTTTCAATTTGACACCCACTCTTTGCCTTACAGACAAACTTTGAGTCATCTCAACGTTCTTTTGAAGAAATAGTTCATCTAAATATGAACATTTTCTGAAAATGTATTCACCCTCAGGCTTTCCAAGATGTAGACGAATTTGAACAGATTTGTATAAATTTTGCTTTACATTACTTGTTCCCCAGTAGATCCTCTGCAGTGAATGGGTGCCGTCAGAAAAACAGTTTAAAGCCCTGATAAAAACATCACAATAATCCACTAACTCCAGTCCATCAATTAATTCCTCCATCCATAAAAATGCTTTCTCTAGTGAAAAGTCATCTTGTCTAAATGGGAAGTGCAATATGCACAGATCAAGCTGTTTACAAGTAAACCAGTCTAAGACTAATATGTTGGTGGATTTTGATTTGAGAGAAAAACAGGAAACTGAATTTTCCTCTGCGGGAAGCATTATTATAGATCAGGGCTGTCCCAACTGGTTCCTGGAGGGCCTGTGTCCTGCAGAGAACGCACCTGAAGCAGCTAATCAAGCCCTTACTAGGCATGTTAGAAACGTCCGTGTAGGTGCATTGAGGAAAGTTGGAGCCAAACTCTGCAGGACACTGGACATCCAGGACTGAGTTTGAACAGCCCTGTAATAGGTTTGTTACAAACATACACTGAAGTCAGTTGGATTGGTTTTGTATGATGGTGATGTTTTATCAGGTGTTTGGACACTCATTCAGACAGCACCCATTCACTGCAAACAGTCGATAAGTCATATAAACGTAGAATTTAATAAATTTAATAAAATGTAGATAATAAATGAATATATTATCAGCAAAATGTAATTTTTGGTGAACAATTCCTTTAAGCAACCTGCCTGGTTTCGCTTTAAGACTGAGACTGATACATTCTCCAGAGTCAGAACAAACCATATTTAAACCAAAGTTTTACTGCAAGTGAACTTAAAACAAAAATAACAATTCTGTCAAAATCATTTTCTCCCCCTCAAGCTGTTCTGATCATTCTATAGAAGTCATACTGGCTACCGTCAACGGTTTGGTTACCTAAATTTTTCTGTTGTGCTCGACAGAAGAAACAAACTCATACAGGTTTGGAAGAACTTGAGTTGAGCTTATAGTATAGTTTGGTTCATGGATTTCACTGCAAAAAAATGCTTTCTAAAACTAGATTTTTTGTCTTGTTTCCAGCCAAAATATCTAAAAATTCTGAAATCATTGTCAAAATGTCATTGTCTTGTTTTTTTGAAAATAAGCTAAAAGTAAGTAACTTTTTGCTTAGAATAAGAATATTTTGCTTACCCCATTGGCAGATTATTTTGCTTGTTTCGAGTAAAAACTCACTTAATGTTAGCTTGTTTTTTCTATAAACAAGGCAGTAATTGTTTCTTGTCTAGAAAATCATTCTTGATTTGAGAATGTTTAGATATTTTGGCTCAAAATAAGACAAAAAAATCTAGTCTTAGAAAGCATTTTTTTGCAGTGTTTGTGAAACAAAGTCTTGTCATACAGCCTGTCTTTACTGCCATCTGGCTAATATCGCTGTCTAAATATTTATACCAACCAAATGACAGACGAAATAGTGCCAAAATACCAAAGGGTTTACCTAAACTCACAGCCTTTGGCATCAGCTGAGAAACAAAACTGTATGCTACTTTTAAAAGTGTCTGCTAAACTCCCACTACTATAACTGATGCAGAGATGTACCATTTACACTTTTACTAACCAGGACAGTGCTTTCCCACTACACGCTGTGTGGCTGATGTAGGCTGGGGCATTGATTTAAAAAAAAAAACATACTTGTTAAATCTGAGCCAAGCGTGCAAGAATATGCGTGCACCAAAAATAAACTCATTAAAACTTATTTTCCCATATTCTTCTGAGAGCGTGCTTACATTTTTAAGGAGGGCAAATGAACAGTATACAAAAGAGGTTAACCAGGCATACAGCTGAAAAAGCCAAGATACAGGCTCTCACATAAATCAATAGACAAATTAGTGGGAAATACACCCAGAAACAGGAAAGGAGTTGTCATTTCCGTCTTCCTTTGAGAGTATTGCGGTGGTCTTGCCTCAGAGCAATGAACGTTTGCATTCAGCTCCCACACATGCAATAATTTGGTCTACAATATGTGCATGCATGTACATGAGTGGATGATTAATATGTGTTCGCCAGCAATATCTATGTTATATCCCACATAATGAATATTAACCTATAGTATACGGTGTATGTATAAATAGTACATATATATATATATATATATATATAGTCTTTAATGCTAAGGGTGCATCTTTTTGATGAAAACTATAGTATGTGAAATATGTTTCTATGAGTAACAGCAGCCATTATTAAATGTCAAACAATGGTACCTTAGCTCTGGCCTCCCTGGTTGCTTCAGCTTCTGCTGCCATGGCCCTCTGGAGCTGAAGGGGCAGTTTGACGTCCTTGATCTCCACACGTTCTACTTTGATACCCCAGTCATCTGTGGCATCATCTAGTGTGGACTAAAGAAAACAACAAAGAGTCAAGTCTTCTTCTCAGACATTCCTCATGGCTCAATGCTCCTCATGTTTGAAGCGCTGTGCCAAGTGTGCCTGTCATGAAGAATGTCCCTAGTTTTATAAAGTATGTCAGATGGAATGAGCGAACGGTGGGGAACGTGAGAACTGAGGAAGGCGCTAGCAATGTCAAAGTCTGAGCTATGGTGAATGCACTGCCTGAAGTTATACAATGTACAAGGTCTGGCCGACACCAATTCAGTGAGGGAATAAGCTCTAATTTATATTTTTGGGTGATCTATTCCTTTACAAGTATAACTCTTGTTTTGTATGTGTTACCTGCATACTGTGGGCAATTTCTTCCCGGTCAGACAGGATCTCGGCTAGGTTCTTTGTACCCAGCACGTTCCTCAGGGTGGTCTGTGCCAACAGGCGAGTGGCCGCATCAGCATTGGTAATGTTGGCTACTGCCAGTGTTGCGTTTTGCACACGGTAGTAGACTACACCATCTACACTAACTGTCACGGAGTCCTTTGTCAGCACCTTTCAGGATGAACACACAAAGACTATTCAATCCAAAACATCATCTGAGCGATAATCTACAATAATAACAAAAAACAGATATAAGATGATTTTTCAGCAGCCATTACTCCAGTCTTGATTCTTCAGAAATCATTCTAATATTTTGATTGCCTGACACAAATACAAGCCTGACATGCTTCACCTTTATATCGATGCTATTCATTGTGAACTTACCTCCTGAGGGGGGATGTCAAATGTGATGGTGCGCATATCCACATTGATAAAGCTGTCCGTGCACGGCAAGATGAAGAAAAGACCTGCGTAAGACAACACACACATATGATAAAAGATTTAACAGCAGCAGGCACCCTGAGCATCTTCAATGAGTGCACAACTGGCAATCTACCAAAATTCCATTCTCACCGCCAACTGGACTCAGCTGACTGCATTCATGACTATAATGAATGATGGCACTGACAACACAGTACATCGGTTTACAGGATTATTTTTTCGTTGAATGATTTTAAAATGTAATCTATTAACAGTAACCTATTAGTAATTTACAGATGGCAAAGTTGAATTTTCAGCAGTCATAACTCCAGTCTTCAGTGTCACATCCTTCAGAAATCATTCGAATATGCTGATTTGGTGCTCAAGAAACATTTCTTATAGTTGAAAACAGATGCAATGCTTAATAAAGTGCAAAAGATCAGAATTTGTTTGAAATAAACTTTCGCAACAATGAAAAAACATACACTGTTGCTTTTGATAAATGTAATGCATTCTTGCTGAATAACAGTGTTAATTTCTTTGAAAAAAAAAAGGTTTCTAAATATAAAAGGCAGGCTTAGGCAAAAAAAAAAATGCTGAGTATAGACTCAAAAGGCTGCTGCTGCAAAAAAAAAACTAAAACAGGACAACAAGAACGGTTTGGCAATATGTGACAAGAAAAACAAGTAGTTCTGTGTGTGTGTGTGTATGCTTGATCTTTAGTAATGGTTAATGTGTTTAATTTGTCATCCCTGCAGTTTCTAAACAACACTGGGAGGTTTTCTGACCAAGAGTCATCTGGATCTGTTAGTCTGTTCAGAGGTTGTATATAGTCTACTGTGGAAAATTCCACTCACATTCCACCCTTAAATAAAGCTGTGGAGGAGGAGCCCACTGCAAATTTGTTTGCAGACCTCTGGGGTCTCAAAGAGTGGCCTCAAGCTTGATTTCTTTACAGACATATAGTATAAATGGCATCTAGCCAAATGTATTGCCTCGTACTACTGAAAAGAGTTTGATATAGAAAGCTCACATGAAAAGCCTCTGTTGACTTTCCTTGCGCAAGAAGGATTAAGTCGGAGGACTAACGCTAATAATAGCCCTACCATCATAAGTTTATTCCTGGAGGGAAAGCCCTGCGGATTCATATTCCCGAACACAGCACAAACTAACACGCCAGACACACCAACGCAAGCACAGCCATTGTGCAGTGCCATTAACTCGAACCTAACAATAACTTCAACATAGATTTTAATTTTCTAAAGCAAACGTCAGTGTTTACTAAAGCAGCAAAATAGCTGTTTTGCTTAAAGTCGGCATGAAACGAAATTTGAAAATGTCTTTTAGTCTATAGTGTGACGTATATTCAAGTAAAACGGCTTCTGAAAAGGAGATTAAGGTCTCTGCAGAGCAAAAGTGGGTGTTTCTCAACCATGCAATCAAAATGATCCCTCTGACCTACCCTACCATCACTATGACGTTGGCCAATCAGTAACATGGTTTAGAAACGCCCCCCGATTTGGTAACGCCCATTACAATTGCTGTAGAGACCTATACTTGCTGAAATGTATGGCGGGGCTTGAATTCATCCTTCTGTAATTGATTAGATCAGAAAGACAGACGCTGATAGCCACGCCCTCATGCCTTCACATGTGACCCGGAAGAGAAGAGGAATCATTTTGAGCAGGAGAGGTGGTTTGCATTTTTGATTAAAAATTAAAAAGCCACATCAATTTAAAAAAAAAAAAAAATGCACAGATAATTTTTTTACAATAAACACTACAGTATTCCATTGACAAAAAATAATGTCAATTTTGATTTCATGCCGACTTTAAGGTAAGCTTAAGTTTTAAATGAATCATACACTTTGTCAATGATCTATTCTGTTAAACAGGAATCAACTTTGCGTCACCTTTTCATTTAAGAACAGTCACATTTTCAAACGCTGATGTTAAGTATCTTTAAAAGTAGCACATCTTAAACAAAAGATCCACTGTCCAGTGTAGCAATGTATGAAAAACAGCTCACACTGAAGGCACTTCCAAACCAAATAGCTTTCTGTTTGCAAATGCGGCAACTTGAGCGTGAGTAAAATCTGTGCGAGGAATTTTTCCGCTGTCAGATGAAACTCACAATTACACGGATTCCTACTGGAATGACTGAATTTTGCGTGTAAAATTTCACAGCGAAACAGTAAATGTGAAATCAATTTGAGGCTGAAATCAAGTCCAGAGTTAAAACAAGTTGTAAGGAATCACTCTGTTAAGTGGGCTGAACTTAATTAATTTACTAGAATTAAAGAAGAAGATAAATAATAGAAAGAAATGCAAATGAAGAAGAAGAATTGAGGAATATCAGTATACATAATGCTGACCAAACAAGAAAATCGCTGTATTATCACCGTAACAACCATAGCATTGAAACAGGATCCAAAATCCTGAATGAAATACGTGACATCATGGCAACAGGGACGCAAATAAAATGAATGGTAATTAGACATCTGGTCAAATTACTTTTATGGCTCAGAAGGCTAGAATACAGATCACGTTATAATTTTATAACCTGACATTACAATCTCAGATGTTAATACCTATCTAACTGTAAAGACCAAGTTATGCAAGAACATTATGTTCCCTTGAAATAAAACGTGATGTTTTACAGTTAATATGATCTTTTACAGACGCCACAAAAAACACACGTGCTTACTGTGAAATATTTCCAGAATATAAACATATTTTCTAGTACATTTGCATACGACTGAGTAAGGTGTGCCTTTAGATCACTCTCAAATGAATGCTAGTGTGATGCTGAAAAAAAATGTGGTTTATTCAGGTCAGTGGAAATGCAAAACAGATCACTTCTGTTTCTCTATAACACAAGCGGTTTTATTTTTTTCGCCTTGTGACAAGCCGTCGTTGTGGTGAACGGCCACAGCACAAATGCAAACAAGCAGACTCCAAGAAGTGTCACATTTAACCACAGACACAACAAAAGCAACACAAGTGTGATCACTGATTACAGACGACAGGAGCAGGATCATTATCACATGAGATGGCTAAACTACTAGCGCTGATTAAATCAGAATGATCAAATCATATCGATTTTTTTTACCTGGTCCTTTGGCTCCTCCTCGTAAAATGCGTCCCAGACGAAAGATAATTGCCCTTTCATATTCCTTCACAATCTGTAAGAGCAAGAAGTATTTTTATCTCATAAAAAGGCCTAAATTACAGCAGTTTAAAACAGCAGAAGGTAAAAACTGCCCCCAATTATGTCATTTAAATGTTGCATAGCAACCTTTATCATGCGATCATCATCTTTCTTATAAAGATAAAGATGAAAAAGATATAGATTATAGGACTTCTCAATTCCTATGAAAAACACTCTGGTGTGAAAAAATGTTACACAAATTTATGATATGGGATATATGAATGATCAACACAACTTAAATATACCCACACCTTTTGACCAGTTTATAGAGTTTGCCCTCATGAAAAGCAATTTCAAGCTAATGGATAATTTTAGAGCGGAACATAACTAGAAAATCTTTAGGGATCCACAATTTATAGGCGTCATATTGGTTAATCTTTTTTTGTCTATTTTATCAGTATCAGCTGATCCAGCAGTCAGTACTGGAAATTACATGCTTAACTATTTTTACATTTAGATTACCTTTGCTGATTACCTCTCACTTATATTAATCTTTAATAATATTGGTTTAATAGCGCTGCAATCTCACAACGAATATACAGGATATTATATATGTCTAAATTTACTTGTAGCATTTAAAAGGTCTGTTTAGTGTTATTTTTAATTTATATTATATTACAGTATATTATATTAGGCCATTAAATGCCAAAACATGAATATACTTACCAACTTAACAATTGTTTCTTTTCTTCTATGCATGGAATTTATAATTTTAAAAGAACACTTCCAAGGTTTTCCTAGACCATATCAGCCCTGATATACAAAGACTTAACATGCTATATGATATCACACTAATAAAAGGACCACCACAAAGTACCTTAATGCACATCCATATGGAGAGAGGCAGAGTCAGCAACGTGAGCAGGATGGAGAAAAGCACCAGGATCCAACCACACATGCCAATGTCACTGTCTGTATTCTCCAAGGCTGTAAGATAAGCAAATGTGCATAAACTTTTATTATATAACTGCACAATAAAAAAAAAAGGTACAAAAACACATTAAACTACTACAACACAGCTCATACAAAATGATGGGTTAAATGAGTTCAAAGATGCAAAAACTCAATCTTTTAGCTTCAAGCTGAAGTGCAGGCATTGTAGCACGAAAACTTCATCAGCAAATCACAGCCATTCAAACACAACGATAAGCCACACACAGCAAATGAACTCTTCCCCATAATTAAAAACAGAAACTAAATAAATAAAACCGCTTTATTTTCAAACCTTACATACCTTGAGTATCATCAATCTTGTGACACCAATGATCTATAGAGAAATGTAACTGTAAGAGGCTACTGTATGCACGGCCTAAAACCATTAATATACTAACCCATCAGACCTAATAAAAGATAAGACACTTCCTTGAGCAGATCCATCCAGAGCAAATTACATTAACCGCTGCGACAGTCAGAGCAAAGTAAGATTGAATAATGGATATGATTATCGAGCAGGACAATGATCACAGTAATTGCAGAATGATTAAATCATCCCTGCCTGGTACTGACCTCGCAACCTTTACATTAAAGACCAGATCTTTGACCACCAACCACATGATAATAAAACTTGCACAGGATTTAATGTAGATCTCTTTAAAAGTTGCGTTTGTGTTTTTAATACATCAAGGTACATTTTGGTACATTCTTTAGTTATGCATAAAGTAACTCCACAAACAATCACAATAATTCTAGACATATGAATTTTTGTACTACTTTTACTAAACCACACCATACTATAGGTTACTACGATACAGTACTACACTATAGTGCACCACAATATACTACGTCATATTTGTTTCATTTTATACCTTTATTATTTTGCGAGCTCAATTCAGGGCCTAAAATAAACAACAAAAAATTATAAATGAAATAAATAACAAAACACAAGTTATTGTTCCGTGCTTGGATTGTATTAATATTGGTGTGAGCACTTGTTGTTGCCCAGTTTAGCATCAGAGGGCATGAAGACACACCCATGCTGCGCACTCTATCAATAATAACAGTCCCTACAGGGGAAAAGAAACGGAGCATGGACGTGCTTCCGATAATTACCTTTTTAACGCATTTCCAATCTTATTAAAAACACTATATAGAGACGATTAGTATGGCTTTATTATGGCAACTGAATGCAGCGTATATCCAAGGGTGCAAACACGTGATATTAAATAATAACAACAATAATTCAGTAGTAGCCAACCTATTTGTCGATCCTTCCGTTTTTGTTCTCTCATCGCAGCTGTTTCCCTGCCGTCTTCCATTGTAGGGGATATCTTTGAATTATTCAGGGCTGATGTGGAGCAGATCTTTTGAGGACTTCCAGCAGGGGATCGTTTTTCTGCACGGGACAGATCGGATTCTGGCGAGGTTCAGCCCACTCTCGCTGTAAGGGGCTGGCGTGGGGAGTTAGTGGGCGGGATTTGTCATGAAACGGAAGTGGGTAGACAAAACGGAAACGATTTGAACCATATCTTGTAAACAGACTTTTAAATAAACTTTTATTACCCGTGCATCAGGACAAATTGAATATAGTAACAACTAAAGCTGGGGATTTGATATGGTGTGGGGATTTTATTGCACATAATTCACTTTGGGTTCCTGGAGCTCAATGGGACGTTTTAGACCTCTCAATATTAGAGAGTGATTATTTTACAATAAACTGTACTATGAATAGAAATGAGTGGCAATGAGGAAAATGACTATGAGTGGAAATGTAAAACACAAAACAAAGTAGGTGGAGGTTTGATGAAGCAGACTTGGATAAATTCAACACGTCATGCTTGAGTTTTCGTTTAGATGATGATATAGATTTATGTTGTGATAGATTAAAGTATTATAAACGCAGCTGAGGAAGTCAGAATGAAAAAGTAGGATGAAGAGCAAGCAGTTCATCAATAAGGCATTCATAAATTACCAACAGCCTTATTAATTCACCAAAGGAAATGGGCACATCCAATAAAAATAATTAAGCAGCAAAAAAGGAAATATTGGCAATCATTTGACTCTACAATAAGAAAAGAAACTCGGTTAGAAGAGGCATGTAATGTCCTTAACAAGATTGTTGGTGTTTATAAGAATCAGGATATTGTTCTAGCAAGGGAAGGGGAAACGGCAGTGACTAGGAGGAAGAAGCTGAGCTGTTAGATTACAGCTTACACAAAAAAAAAAACTATAAGGCAATTTTTTAAAGCAACGTTAAGATAAAATGTAAATAAATGAGGGGGGGAAAAAAGAAAAAAAGTCAAACTGTTGTAGATGCTACCTTTAAACTGTGGAACTAAAACTACTGTTTCAAAAAGAAAAAAGAGAAATTGCTATATTATTATTAAACATGGATGAAGTAATGCTTTTAAAAAATGCTGCATATTTTTAATAAACAAAATAGGTGGAAGTACTGCCCTTATCCTGGCAACAAGTTGTTATAATTTAAATGTCCAAACCAAGGAAATTCTCCAGTAGCAGGGAATTACAGGCTAATTTCTCTAACCGCTTACCTAAGATTTATGGAGAAAATTACTGTTATAATAATACTTTTTTTGTTGTTGTTTTGATTTTGTTTTGTATGGGTAGCCTTCCAGCAAATGTTGATACTGGAGAAAACCAGGAAAGAATCACGTATATTGAATATATCATATATCATCATTTAATATACATATAACATTCTGTCACAGTTTTATTAGAGTGTCAGGGAATATTATATAAAAAAGCTTGCGATTGGAAATGGCAATTAATAAACGTCGAATAAAATCCACCAGAAATCAACAGAAGAAAAAGAAAAAGAAGAGGTCGTTAATCGACATGCTTTTGTTGAAGCCATCAGTCAAATTAAATAATAGGGCTTAACATTCATAGTGTAAGTTAGGCTTCTGGTGGAAACTGCATCCCCCTTGACCCTGTAAGAGATGTCCACCAATCAGAGAATCGAAACAATTTAATTGCCCAAAGCCACCAAGCGGTAGCGCATAGAAATGGCTCGTTCATTAATAAAACATTCAATACTAGGCTCAGATCGGTTTTCAGAGACAATATCATGTAAAAATTATTGTCCAGGTTGCTGCTAAAACAATACAAAGGCAGCTTTTGTTATTGCACATCTGTTACTTATCTCAGCTCTCTTCAGGATGGACCACAGTCGTTACTGGGGTAAGGGCAGTTTAAACTCATTTTATAAAATGCAAAGAGAGGGATTTCCGCTTGTATACCATGTTCACGCTGGAAATTACTGGTTATCGATTCCATGTACAAGTGTTTTCAACAACACCCAAAAACTTTTAATATGGATCAGAGCCCAGAGAAACGGTTGATTTTCTGAGCCTCATTGCGCCCCCTGGTGGAAGATATGTTCACAGCCTGTAGCTCAGTGCGAAAAAAAAAATCTACCAGTGGGAAACAAATAGCTTACGGACTGAAGCTCAGACAATATTATTGTCGCCCTCTAGTGCAATGGAGGGGTGTTGAACATTATATTACCGTTTCATAACCATTTATTCATTTGTTTAACAGACGCTTTTATTCCAAACAACTAACTGAAGCAATTCAGAAGAGACACTGAGCTTAAAAATTGAGTAACTAAAAAAACTAATGCATGCATAATAGTAGAAGAGGGGGAAAAAACAAACAAACTAACAAACAAAAAAAAAAAAAACAGTGAAGGTTACTTTGTTTAGTGTATAAAGGATATGAAGTGTGTTAAAGAAATGGTTCACTGGAAAAATTAAAATACTGTTGTTATTTACTCTTTTACATTTGTAAGCTATTTTTGGGAGTGACATTAAGAAAAAACATAATATCTACTAATGTGTAATGCGTAAAAGTAGATGATAAAGAAAAGAAACTATAAGGGGGTATTGTTTAAAGAGGTTTATTTTTGACACAAAGTAATCATTACAAATATCATTAAATAAACTGCATATATATATATATATATATATGAACAAAAAAAAAATTGAAAAAAAAAAAAGATTTCACAATATAAAGTAATTTCCTGAAAACATTTATTTTATTTATTTATTTAAATGTTAAGAGCAATTGATATTATGCTTCACTCCATAATTGCATGTTAAGATAATTCATTTTCTAATTGCATACTGTGTTTTGCAGTTTGCTTCAATATTTTTAAAAATGTTTTTTCTGTGACCTAGTTTTGTTTAATTAGTGAGTCTGTTCAGGTGTGTCTAGTTCATATCATTTCCTTTATAAGTTGCTTTCTGTCCTTCACTTCTCGTCTGTTCTCGTCGATGTGATGTGTGTTATACTGCCTCTTTGATCCTTGTTAAAATTAAATGTTAAATTGCCCTGACGTCTCCTTTCACGTTTATATTATACACGCACCCGTAACAGCATTTAGCCAATTTGATTAGAATCACAGTAATACTGTGGATTATTAGTACAATTTTAATTGTAAAGTTTTTTTTTTTTTAATATATTAAAAATGTCCCTGTAACAGCAAAGCTAAATTTTCTTATGATCAGTGTTGCCTAATATATTTGTGAAAACCGGGATAGCCCACATTTTCCAGAATTCCTCAATGAACAGAAAATCCAAAACAGCTTATATGAGAGTCTTTCTATTGATTGATGATGATTAATGATTGAGAATGTATGTATGTTGTGGCTCAGACATAAATAATCAAAGTACATTTTTCATCATAATTTTTGGTCAGTATAGCCTCTACTTCTATTCAAAATCTTGAATCTGATTCTGTTTTAAACAGTGTACCGCTGTCCCTTTGTTTTTTGCTATATAAGCATTCTGCATATGTTGCTGATGTTCAAACACATTTTTTATGCTGTGCCAAAGAGTAAATTTCCCCTTTTGAACTATGCATGCAGGCCTTTGAGGAGACTGAGCAGCGTGTGGACGAGCAGTCCTGTTCTCATGGTCAAAGTGACCGAAGCTTACAGTCATTCCTCTCACGCCCTTCGTTTTCTGGGCGTCAATCCAGACAGCCCCTCTCACCATTCCTGTCGTTCCTAGAGGTGCGATTATCCTGAGAAAGTAAGGGGAACGGATGCGCTGCTCGCTGGAGTGGTCTAGGACTCCATGGCGGCTAATCCTCTTTTAATTAGGCTAAGGAGAGAGGATATGGGACCCCCCTGGCTTAGTCACAGCACATTGACAAAGCACCAAGCTGGGAGAAGTGCACATCACTGACTGCTAGCAGCCTGTTAGGGCCTTACGCTGCCTTCTCATGTGTGAAAAAATGCTCTTCCCTCACCAGCGGCTACCTCGGATTTGACCTTTTCCTTCAGAGCTAAAGATTTTTCTTGAGCTCCGTGTAGTCACAGAGGATGAGTTACAAAACACGCCTGATGCATTACTGCTCTCAGTTTCTCACTCGAGCTCTCTCTTTCTCTTTCTTCTTCAGTAAATCGCCCATTCTCTCATGCGATCTTCTCTGTTTTTGTCTTGTCTTGTCTTGTAATGATTGCTGACAGAATCCCTCCAAGGTTCTGAGGTCTATAAAAGTGCGCAAATCAATTCTGGTGCATAGAAAATCATCTGCTGTTCCAGGCTTCTGAACACGGTTCGCTGGAGACAACACAAGCATCATACCGAATCACGCTTTTCTGTAGATGTACTACACAATTCACATCGTTCCTATGTAGTACAAAATGCTATGTTGTTCCTTAAGTACGTTTTCATGGTTTTTCAATGAAAATGTCATGGAAAATTATTCAGGCCCATGATGTTGGTCAAAGCCTGGCTGCATCATAGCTCTTCATGTGTTCTGCAACACTGAATATTCACAAACGGATGGACAGGTAGACTAAAGTGAATGAACGAGCGTCACAATTGCGCCATTCAAACTGCAATTGCACGGTTTATACACAAGAGGGAGGTATTACTCCTCAAACATTACTCCTTGATTGATCTTTTGGGTCATTTGCGTCTTAAATTGATGGCACTAGACAGGAACTGATCTGTGGAACTATAAAATATGTGGCTTTACTAAAATATGTAAAAAATGTGTGTTTGATTGCAGTTGAAGTAAAAGGAAATTGTCATAAAAGAACACACTTAGCCTTAGATAATATTTCTAAATGCATTTTGTTAGAATTATGTTTAAAAATAGCTAAATGGGGCATTTATCATTGCAGTTTAAATATGCTTATTTTTTGTTTATTTGCTTATGGTTCTTATTCCATGCATTATAGGTTTATACTTTAGATGCTTTTTATTTTTATTTTTTTAGATATCTTCTAAATTGCCCTGCTCAAAATGTGTGCTGTCTGAATCTGGGCCCAACACGTTGTACAATATTGCACAAATCCATAGTCTCTGTTGACACAGATCAGCTTTTCTGTTTATTATTCCAGTTATCTGGCTGTGTGCATGGTGCTGGTTGAGGTTTGTCGAAGGCAGAGAGATCCGATTGTATCAGATCCCGCAGGTAGCACGGTAGAAAAAAAAAACAAAAACAACACTCTACATCCTGACCCGTCTCTTCCAGTGAAATGAGTTCTCTGTCAGTTGCAGAAGATCTAGGGCCCACACAGCTGTTCTCCCTTGAGCTGGCGTAGATGAAACATAAAAGCAAAGCCTATATGAAAAATGCACAGAGCTGTAAAAGACAATGCGCTCATCAGGCTCAGTATCATGCTGCTGCTGAAAAAGAAAGAGAAAGGGAAAAGGATAGAGAAAGAGAGAGAGGGACCTGGTTGCCCCGGACGGATCCTCTTTTCAGTGAAATGGGTTTGACGCCAGGTCTGGATGAATGCCTGTGCAAACATTTACACACGGTGAACCATCCACCGATTGCATTACAAAGATTGATAGTTCAGTCGCTATCTTACCGACTGCTGTTTCATTGGCCTGTGTGAAATCAAACGCAGCCTTGATACAGGAGAATCAGTGGAGAGGAGGAATTGTGCACTGGGAACAGCCGAACTTGCAATAAAGCAATAAAGGATGCCAAAGGACATGCATTTTCCTCTACGGGCCTTTGTTGTGGTGTGCTGGAAAAATGGACAAAATAACAGTCATAATCAGTATGCTATGAGAGGACAGAAAGTACCTGACAGCTTCCCTTTCTCATTCAATTTTGGGCTTAAATGAAAGCAAAAAATGTAGTCAAATAGATATTTTTATGCTTTTGTGTCTGCATTGACTTTATAAATAAAACAAGACAAATGTTTTATATAATAATAGTTACTTATTGTTATTATTACTTAATTATAAATATTCAAAATCATTTTCCTGACAGCTTTATTTGGTGTATTTGCTTCCAGAATATTATCCGCTTTAGAGTTTAATAACACAGCATTCACCAGTTATGGCTATAAAATTTACACTTACAAAAAAGTACAATTCCACGATTTAAAAAAATTAATAAAAAATTGTAATCCATGGAGATTTTTTTTATATGTGCCTTGAATATGCCTACTTCACTAGACAGATAAGACACTCTAAAGTGTGCACCCAATGGACACTTTACTACCCCACGAGGCTATGAGGGAGGAGTCATCCTTTTCAGCATGCATTTATTGCCCTCAGGCTTGAAAAAATTACATTTTTAGGATCAGACAGAGGCCTTGATTTTTTGCCGTTTTAGATATAGAAGTAACACTGAAGGCTGTTTGTGTACTTTTTATTCTGTCATATACAGTTCTCATGTCATCTGCTCGCTCGTAATCCTTCAAAGTGTATGATTCAATAAAAAGTTGAGTCAAGAAGTGTTTTTAAAAACCTTAATAATGCCATATATGAATAAAATAAAATAAATGAATAAAAAAAAAAAATACTGCTTTGGTTGGAAGGTGACCCGGAACTTTTACCCCAAGCTTTCCAATCCACTACACCAGCCACAGCCATTAGTTCAACCCGTCCAAGTCCATGCAGAAACGATGAGAGGCGTAAAAGACACTCGTGATTTTTCCATCAATATCTAAGCAGTGGATATTAAAAAGTGAGCCGAATATGAGAGGGTGAGAACTAGTTGAAAAACGAAGCCGCTCGATACGGCCGCCGCAGAAAGGCCGGAGCATCTCGAGTGGAAACAAGCATGTTGATGAGGACCGGTGACCTCCGAGAGGAAGTGTCAGAAAACACGCTGTCCTCGCAAATAATTTGCTAAAACGCAACGGAAGAGCGCTCGAGTCATCATCAGATTAGCCCCCGGTTCTTCCGAATGCATTTCTCTCCCTTCGTAAGGTGCTCGGGTCGTTAGCATTTAGATAGACGAGAGCAGTAAGGCCTGCGTAATAGGCTTCTCCCATCCCTCCTGCTCAAATCAGCTGAAGAGAGGAGGATTAAATGAAAAGAATAACAGTGATGATAGCAAGGGTGGGGGAATCAGAGAGACGAGGGAGGGTTGCACGACGCTCGAGCAGCCGTGAGCTCATTAACCGAGGCCTTGACAGAATTGATGTTAGAGGTGATTGGAGATTATCACATTTAGAGAATGCTTCATCCTTCCATCACCTGCACTCTCTCTGTTGCCATCTTTCCCCGCTCTTTCTCTCCATTTCATCCAAGTCAGCTGGCCTGCGCTCAATTCCTGGCTCCGTGGAATCCTGTGGGAGAGGGCTTACGGATAGTATCAGCACGCGCCTGCCCGCTTGATCTCCTAATTCTGCTTCATTTAAACTTCATCAACTTTTCCACTGGACCGGAAGACGAGAAGAATAGAAACAGCTTGCGTCTAGGTTTTTTTTTTTTCACCTCCACTATCCTTTTGTTGTCAGATCTGATATTACGCCTTCACACCCCAGCGCCACTCGCTCACACACACACACGCACATTGAAACACCCCTTAACAGTATCACAAGATGGAAATATCTACAGAATGGTTCGAGAGTACTAATCCCACATAACCCTCAACCCCAAACCTCCACCCTCCCTTCCCAACGCCGTTACCACTTCATCTGCCACCGCACACATTCACATCGGTGAATTCGGTCGCCCCCTCTAGCTGATGCAGAAAATGAGATTACTTTATTTAAATGACTATGATAATAGTGTTGTGTGCCTTTGGCCCCCTGTAAGAGGGGGATTTCTGCTCCACTCATTGTTAGCAATTTAGCTGAGCCGCCTCATCTGCACATACTAACAATGGCGATGTCATACGTACAGGTCTCTACCATCTTTCGATCTTTTTTTTTATCCCGTCCCTGTGAGACACAGATGTGGGGATCCCTCTCATTATTCTCGATTTACAGTCCATACGCAAGGTGGATGATTTGCTCGCCAGGCCATACGGTGATGGGATTCGCATATTGCATTTTAAATAACATAATCCCATCTGTAATCAGAGTTTACGGCTTGTCAAAAGGCTGAAGACTCCTCCGTCTCAGTATAAGAGAACAGGTGTCCACTGAGAGCGCCATTGAGGTTTCTGTCTACCAGCAGCTATACAGGTTTATCTTTTCTTAAATGTTGGCTTTACAAACTAATCTTGTATTTAAATGTGATATTGTTCTTAACCACAAATTCAACTGGTTCTCTCACGGCATTCAGACACTTGGAGCAAACTTAATCCTTTTTTAACTTGGTAAACTTTACTTTATTCTAACAAATCGAAACCGGTTATTATTCTTAGAATTATCTTTAATGCTTTTAAACCTAAATGGTTGTTTTGTTAAATGTTTATTCTTTAAGTACAACTGTATTTTAGAAACATTCAGAAACAACATTTTTTTTTATTGAACTTTACTTTTACATTTGCAGGTCCTTTAACAAAGTTCACTTACTGGAGAAGTAGTAAATACCATTTTTTTTATTTTTTTTATTCAAATGCCAGACTTACAGAGTAACGAGAATCAGCCCTTTTTTGTCTCTAGAGAGTGAGTTTTGAAAGATATTGCATTCTTTACTTTATTTCCCATAATTGTGAATATTTCTGGGAAGTGAAAATGTTTGTCTTGTAATTTTATTGGACTTTATATCTCACAATGTGATCTATAAAGTACCTTTTTTTTATTTGGTGTGGTCGCAGAAACCAGTTAAAAAAACAGTTAAAAAGAAATGCAGTTAAAAATTTGAAAGCAAAAAAGGGCAATGTCTGTTGTCAATAATATACTGAAGTATGAAGCACAGGAGACGCGTTCAAATAATGATTTTCTGCAGAAAACCTACAGAACAAGAATGCCTTGACAGAAACAAGCTTCCGTAGCCTTGTACACTGTATGACTACTAGTGTGCAAAAAAAAGAATGTTAGCATGTACTTTTATGTGGTTTAATTGCATCATGCTTTCTGCAAACTGGCCTTTATATGCCAAAGGCCAAAGAGAACGTTTCCCACACAGTTTCTGTATCCGAGTCAATGAACGCAGTACAGAAAGCCTAAACAGACAACACTAGTTTCTCACCGTTTGTTAACAGTATTGTGCATTAAAAAGAAACAATATGCTCTGAATAAATGGTAAAAAGAAACTAGAGACATCGTCTTGCAATTCTTTATTTTGTATGCATATTAAAATTTTACAGTGTGCGAGAAACCACGGGTCAACAAAACATAGTGGCATGCAAAACGGAGGCGTGCGTAATGAAGCTGCATTAAAGATGCGTGGAATGGCTGCTCTGATAGAGTGACTACCGAGTGCTGCTGTTTGTTACAGAGCACTTCATCATAGGTGGGTTTTTCTGCAGGCCCCCGCGTCCCATGTTCCCGCTCTACCTCCCCAGGCCCCCCGCCGCTTGCGTGATCTATTGCCGTTCCACAGCATGGGAAGCGATAAATCACCGTAATGCAGACCGCTGATGATCAGGGCTGGGCGCGAGGAGACGAGATGAATCTACACGAGCGGGGTGGGGCGACCGTACAGTAGAGTTTGCTGGTTACTGATGGGGTTTGTTGTTTCACAGTGTGGTACCCTGGCAGGGGTGGAGGCCCCTGGGTATTAAGTACAGCAACAAGACGCTCACAGTTGGTGTGTGTAGCTGGGGGACGTGGATTGGGAGAGGGTGTGTGGGGACACGCAGCCGGACAAGTTGAGGAATGCAACTTGGCTAGGTCGGAATTAGCCGAACACTGATTAAGACACAATACTGCATGTTCTGGTCCGGGCAAAGCAGGGGACGAGAGAAAGATATACTACTCTACTGGAGTACAGAAAAAGGGGGTGGAGGGAAAAAAAACCCTGCAAATATATCCAGAGGGAATAACTAATGCAGCAAGCATGTTAGATTCTGCAAGTACAAACAATTAAAAACACATTTATATCAATAGCAGGATTTTAGCCTCATTTTAGCCTGAGCAGAAGCTTCGGTTCAGATAACAGGGCTCCAGACTGTGAATAAATGGTCGCAAATGCAAATGCGACAAAAAAATAAACATTTGCGAGGATAATTTAAAATCTAGCCATTAAAGAGTCATTTGTTTTTAAAACGGGCATTGCGCTGTATTCATCGTTCACGGAAACATTGGCACATGCTCTAAAGATAATAAGTCTGCAAAACCTTGTGTGTGTCAAATACATTTTCATCAGATATCTTGGTGGCTTTTTATTTAATTAATTTCCTAATTATTCGCATCTTAAGTTATTAAGATAAGTCAATTAAGTTCATACCAGCGTTCCCAAAAATGCAATAACTAACATTATCATTATCATCAACAAATTAGGCTTCTAAACGAGTTGTTTTAAATTAAAAGGTACACGAAACTGCCTCAAAGTTGCTTGTGAAGTGTGAAAAACCTTTTATTAAATTGGTTTGTTTTAATTGGGTGGGTAATGTCTGATTTGAAATAAACTAGGAACTTATTCACAAGTGTTTTCTGTAGAATTAAATTAACTTAAACCTGTCTTCTGTCAAGAAACTCTAGAGGGCACAATCCAATAGGTCAGACACAATCTGACATAATGACTTCATCACATAGCCAGCTGATTGGATGTTTTTGTATCAGCAGCCAATAAGATTGCTGCTCAACATTTAAATACTTGACTAGTGCTCGCTGTAAAAACCCTCCACCTTCCCCAGCTCCACCTGAATAGATCTGCTACGGGGTGATTTATGGAAGCTATATATTGGGGTTATTTCATGTATATATGCAGCAGCAGTATTTCTTCCATGCTCACAGCATGTTGTGGTTTTACTGGCAATCCCTCCAATTCTGAACAACCATCTTTATAGAGCGATTCTTTAAACTAAAGTCATTTCGCTGCTAAAAGTTTCATTGCCAATGGCTCCCTAAGTCACTTTCTTGCAGTCTGGAGCTCTGAATGAGCAAGCGAAAATATAGCACACTGAGCTGACACTCTTGAGTGGATTTCTTTGACTCACCAAAGACCTTTGTGATGTGTCACTACACACAACAAATAAAAAACAACTCAAGTCAGCCGCTTCCAATGCAATAATGTCTCAATATAACTCTTTAGTCCCGAAAACACCACCAAAACCATGACCGTAACCTCACGAAGAAGAAGATGAACCGCAAAACATAGCAGAGCTTGTCTGTTTAGTCTAGGTGCAGTTTCAGAGTGTTTCATCAGTGTGAAGGTGAGGAGTGGCGGCGAGGGCTTCTGTTGACATTAGTTTACACGCTGTTTGCTGCTTGTTGCACGTCTTGCGCCGGATGCCTCAAAGCTCACTTCATCAAATCAGACAGAGGCGCCACGTTGAGTTACAAAAAGAGGGGAAAATAAAGAGGGAGAGGTGTGTGGGGAGAGAAATCGAAGGTTTTGTTGGTGATGTAACACCTCAGGTCGAATTGAGATGCCTGAGGCGGATCTCAGGAGCAGCTTTAAACTTCTGGTTTTCGATTCCCACTCCCGTTACACTGAAGGGTTCAACTCTCTCAACACTTAAAGAGAAAACTTTATTTGTGAGAGAAATTAAGCCCTGAAATTAGGCTCCTGCTGCCAAAGGGATCACTTAGCTTGATGGCTTCATACATTTTGGACATTGTCGCTGATGTTGAGTCGAATTGATGAGTGAAAAAAAATTAGCTCTACCTTTTTTTTTTATTATTATTTATGATGCTGTAGTACATTTCATTCTGTTTTAAAGTGAAATATTCGTTCACTGGTATAAACATGAATAAAAGTTAGATTACATCAGGGAATGTGATGTAACTTAGTGGAAAAATGACTTATTTGATTGTGCACATGGTCTAAAATTGACACTCGCCAAGTACCAAATGGGTCCAAAGTGATCCTCGCTTATTGGTAATTTAATTAATAAATGCAACATACTATAAGTCAAAGTCTTAACATCTTCCACAATTTCAGTGAAAATTTAGCATCAATATAAATAAATTTTTTTTTGGTTGTTGTAGTAGTTTAATGAATCACCCAGATAAAAAATCAGGTCTCTTTATATTATCTGTGGGACATTGAAAGTCAGACTGACCGATTTCTGCTGTGAGGATTTGAGCTGACTGTCACAAATATTAAAGAGGGGAAAAAAAGAAGCAAATAATTAATTGTCATTTGTACAAAGCATTTATTTAAAATATTACAAAATAAAGGTTTAATTAAATATTTATGCCAAACAAACTAACTCAATTTAGCTGCCATCGGCCAGTGTGGCAAACAGTCAACTTATAGCCAGTTTAAAAAGATTTAGCCCATACTCTAGTCTAATCTAGCCGAAACTGTGCAAAGTTTACAGAAACTACATCGTCAGAGGTGTTCAGGCTCAGTGTTTTCAGTCTTTAAGCTGGCCTAATCTTGAGAGGTGGAACACCAGCTCATCCTGCTGCTTCTCCCTTTATCCCTTCATTGTGTCGCCTTCTCCTGCCACCCCTCCTGGAGCGTGCTAATTCCCTTTTGATGAGGCGTGCTAAAGAAATCCTTTTTCCATGCTTTAATTCCCCTCTGGCTCTCTAAGCAGCGGCCGGGGTAACAGATTTCAGGCCCTCTGCCGTTCTCCTCGTCCTATAATAGAAGCCATCTCATTAGGACCCTCGTTTTCACCTACGCTGTCCCCAGGACAGGTCAAAACACAGAGAAGGACCTTCTATTTAATACATACATCACAGTAACCACCTTCCTTTCTCTTTGTGTTATGGAGTATCCGCTCCGTTGTGCTTACAGTGTCTGAGTGTTTTATCGGGATGGTAAGTAGCTCGTCCATTTCTCTCTCCGCGTCTGCAGCAGGCCAGGTTATTAATGAGCAGCAGCTGGGACCAGTGCAGGTACACGCACAGCCAGACAAAGCCCAATATATAACCGTGAAGCTATAAAAAACGAGCTGATGTAAATGAGGAAGAAGGCTGGGCCCGTTCTCAGAGCGGAGCAGGACACTGTTGAGACTGAGGAGGAGAGTCACAGGTCAGGTGAAATCGCCAGCACATAAAGGGCCACTTAGCAGGCGGAGGGCGACCTGGACACTTCCCCCGTCGGCCGCAGAGGTCATAGGTCAACCCTTGAGAGGTGTAGCGGCGCATCTCTCAGATAGACTTTTCCAGTCTCGCTTGTGGCACTTAGCCAAAGGTGACAGCTGCGTGAGGAGCAGGGACGTGTTCAATCAAATGGGAGGGTGCTTCGTAGCCTCGCGCCTTTCGGTTAAAGTGGCCGTATATCACAGCTAATCATGACTTCGGCTGCTACCTGAAGATTATTCAATCCCGAACGCAGCGCTTGCCCCCCTTATTCTTCTTTTGTCCGGCGGTGAATCATTTCGGACCACCTTTTGGGGTCAGAGAGAAAATAAGCATGGCGGCATAAACAAAATCCGCAACTAGGTCAGCTGGCAACCTGTCCGCTACATCAGCACCAAACTAACCGACTCCAGGAGATACGCTTGGGTTTCAACCTCGCGATGGCATGGAAAGCGCTAACAATGCAGTTTATAGCGGCTGGTGAAATATATGATAGCACGGAGGGAAGTTTAAGAAGGTAAATGATATTAAGATGCAGGGAGATGATGTCAGAGCAGGCAGAAGCTCATTTGTAGTGCAGGGGCGTCGTACGGGCTTACTCAGACACATGCTCCCAATTAGCTGGCCTTCCTCATGTAAATGCCCTATAAATTATCCCCCGTGCTACAGGATTAGGTGCTCATAAAGGGAGTTAGCATCTCAATAAAGAGACAGGTTTGCTGCAAGAGCAAATTAGGAGAGACTGAGGGTGGGAGGGAGATGCGGCGGAAAACAGTGCGAGTTTGTGTTGATTTGTGGTGTTTATGTTTATATTTGCATATCATCTGTTTTATTATAGATCAGTAACGGGAGGGGTCACCGTGAAGTTGAAGTTTAGTCTGCCTGTGGTATTTCATTCATGCGCTTGAGCTATAAACAAATGAACAATGTCATTAGCCCTGGAATACCTAGAAAACGCTGAAAGACCAAACATGATAAATGAATAAACATGTCTAGGAAGGAACGGTTAAAGGATAAGGATCCGTGTATCCGGTTTTAAAAGCTCTGCCAGTGTGTAGACACTCGTGTTGGCATTCAGCAGCTCTGGGTGCAGAAACGGACACCTGACCTGGCAGTAAGGGGAGAACGGTGCCTCAGGTGTGGGCTAAACATCGGTGCCCAGAACAGCCACTGGAGAACCACACGCCGATATATTTATCTCAGAGTAAACTCGGATATACAATCCCAAATGCTGGGTCATTCTACTAAACGGGTGCTGTTTTTGTCCGTTGTACACATGTTAAAATCACTTTAGAAATTAATTGGTGATGCTAACTTTTAGTATGTGTCATATCAATTTTTTTTAACGCATCTAGTAGCACGATTTGGTTGTTATTTTTGCCTTTTTTGAACTATCCTCAACCCTGTTTCCAATGTCTCCTTTCTTTATTTATGTATGCTTTTCTTTTAGAGATTACTGAAAGTTGTTTACCCAAATGTGCATCACTATATCTTTTCCTATTTAAAACAATTAACTATCTGTATTTAATAATAACAATAATAAAAACTTGGCATCGTCAAAAACTGAACTCCTCAGGGACAAACAAAGATTATGTTTTGTTTTTTTACATTTTATCTTTTTTTCTTTTTTAATCTTTCAGTATGGGATGATATTGAAATATCAACCCTTTTATAATTTTGTATAATTATGTCAAATTAACTACAGCTCTACTAACCCTGTAACCATTACTTTTCTTAAAGCATAACATTGCTCAATGAATTGACTGAGTTTGAAAATATATATATTTTTTTAAATTACTTAAATAAATTAGGAATAGGCACCAAATTCATAGACAGAAACCAATTTAAAAATGTTTAAAATTCAGCATTTTTTTCCAAAACAAAGGCAGTCTGACATTAATCGACACAGTGATGTATTAGCCTAAATGCAGGGAATTATTAAGCTTGGCACTGACCAGACTGTTAATCGGGACATGGGATACATTATTGTCACTTATATACTGGCAACTATGTTAAAGCAATCAATAGAAACCTAAATCTTACTTGGCTCCCTTTAGTCACTAAATTAAATGACGTAAAACATAGTTGCGCACACACATTAAATGCGTATAATAGGGAAATCCTTTAATTATAGTTCTCTGGTAGACACACACACACAAATTCGCAGCCAGCAGGACCATCTTCTTTAATTATGTTTTGTCTACTCAGGCACACACACACAGAGACCTCAAAGGGTTTATGAATAAACGAAAGGTGTGGTTGGATTAAGTTAATGCCAGGCTCTATTTTCAAGAGCTGCTGTGTCCAGATCAGGCACCAGATGGCGCTGTGCTGGCAGTGCCAGGAGATAATGGGGACAGATCGGGCCGCATTACTGCCCATTATCTTCTAATTACTTGTGCGAGGAGCGCTGATCCTGGCGTTTGTGTAAGGAGAAGGCAGAGCCCGGATTACTCGCACTTTCTCCTCGGGGACTGCAGAGATTCAGCCAGGCTGGTGGGCTACAATGAGATCTAAAAGAGAACAATCCCTCTCGCTTCCTCCCTCCTTCCTTGTTTTCTCTCTCTAAAGAACAACAGATCTCTCCATCCAGATGTCTTCATGACAAGCAGAGTCTTCAGTCAGTGACTTGCTTTCTCTGTTTCACTGTCAATCATGTACTGTACTTTAGAAAGCTGTGGTTCTCAACTAGTGGGTTGTGACCCAAAAATGTGTCACAGGTCTGGTTCTGGCAAGTCTAGACAGCAAGGATAACCCAGTGACCCGGAACCAGTCTGAGAGAGTTTTGGGCTAGTTTGTGGATCTTGATCAGTTGGGTCAATTCTATTCACATTAATAAATTAATTTATTTGTTTTGTCATCATCAATTAAAATGCACTTGAAATGACAAATGGCTAATTCATGTTTTAATATTAATATTTTATTTTTTATTTATTTAATTTTTTTCAAAATTCGCAGCTTATAGCAGTTACATTTCCATTGTATTATTATTGTCTTCATAATTAAGATTACATAGTATAACATTCAATTTCAATATTACAAACAAATGGTGAATACAAACAAACACATACATATATGCGTATGTGTGTGGTATATGAGGACACAAATTTGTATAATGACATGGGTATAGCATAGGTATTACAATATGTAGGTGTTTTATGAGGACATTTTCAGTGTCCATATATGTGTGTGTGTATTGCACCCATATTTATAAATGCACACAGCACACACATATCTGCATGTGTGTGTAAATATCTTGCATTATTTGTGCACAAATATATATTTTGGCTGAGCACGACAGATTGTGTAACCTGCTCACCATTAACAAAACAATGCAAGCTAAAAGAAAATATCATATTTATTTTGTCCAATAATAATGTGATGTTGTGTTGGGTCTTTCCAAATGTAAAAACTGTGTCCCGACACAAAACCAGTGCTGTAGACCACACAGAGCTCTACAGAGCACCTGCTGTAGGCAGAACAAAAAAACATCTCCTGATCATGACCCCTTGCTCCCTTTCATCCCACATCTAGTCTAGAAAGCTAACAGAGCTGCTTACCCCTCACTGTTGGAGGCTATTTTAACCACTCATAGACCCGCTTTCCAGCACTCACTAATCAGACCCGAACCATGGTGTAAAATCAGGTTGAAGGGCAGCTCATACATTTAAGGGGACTGAATCAGAGCAAAAGCGTGACTCTAAAAATATAAGAGGAAAGGAAAGCAAGCAAGCGCTCCCCAAGGCCTCCCAGAGGAGGCTGCTAACTGCTCAGAGGCATATGGCTAACCATGTGCTGGCTCCCCCACGCCTGCTCTTAAGCTCCACAAGAGCCCAAAGCTCTTCACTTCATTACCAGCGTTTTGTACTGCATCCACCATTTGCGCATATTAATATCTATCAGGCATGCAAGCCGAGGAAACGGCAGAGTCGGCTCTGCCAAAGTCTTAAAAAACAGTTTCTTCAGGAAAAGAAACTCGATAAGAATCTCAGGGCACCATTTGTGGGTTTATTCGGTGGTTTATCCGGGCAGATTGCAAATTATTGAGTCAGCTACACTGAATTGGATGCCGATCCTTAGAGTGGATGGGGAATGATGCGTACGTTCACGTCCTGACAGTGCAAACGTAAAAGACAGGTGTTTGTGACCTTGACTGCATTTTTGATCAAAATATTCTGTGTGTACGTGGCCGAAATAAACAAAAGGTTTAAAATTGAATAATTTTAAAGCGACTGTTCACTGTGGAACATAGATATTTGATCAAACGGTTCGTCTGTTCAATGGAAGTTAACGGGGTCCAAACATCATTGTGTTCCACAGAAAGATAAAAAAAAAAACAATTCTACAGATTTGGTACAGCATGAAGGTGAGTAAATGATTACAGGATTACATATTTTCAACAATATTTCTTCAAACGGATGCACACATCAGATTTACATGTCCGCTTGTGTCTGTGTGTACAAATGTTCATGTACAGAAGATGGACTGTTTACACTGTACGTGTACCTATTATGCACATGCATGAGTGTGTGTGTGTGTGCATGTATGTGCCCATTGCGTCTGGTTCCTGCCTCCGACTGACATGTAATAAAACATGCCGCTGTGTTGTTGATCAATCTCAGCGGCTCGCCGGCCGCACAGCAAGGGCATGTACATGCAAATGAGAATAGCTAAATACCACTGAGGGGGTGGGAGAGAGAAGCAATCACTTCATCTGACAAACCACGGGGAAAGGAGGAGGGATGGGGGATATATAGAGAGAGGTATATGCAAAGTTGAGGGAATACAGAGAAGGACGGGTTGCTAACGAGCATATGCACTTAATTACACAGAGCCTTATGGGGACCGTGGATGTGCACACGGGCCTTTCCCGGGCCGCCGGTGGGAGTGGCAAAGTGTTTTGTGGGACACTGAGGCCTTTGTGAGTTTAGTGAGAGAGTCCCGGGATGAACTCTGCCACACAGGGGCGGCAGAAAGCCCTAAAGCGAAAACCATCAGGGTCATGTTTGCTTTGGAGCATGCAAAGGGAGAGAGAAAGTGAGGGAAAAAAAAAGTGTACGCTTTTGTTTGCCAGTGTGTGCGCCTCTGAAACCACCCTAGTGACCATAAGGTCAGCTAATCTCAAACGCCCAAACAATCCCAAAAGTACACAAGCGGAAGAAAGGGAAGAAGGTGGAGAGAAGACTGAGTGATGGGTTAAGAGAGAAGAGAGAAGAGCAGTCGACATGATAATGATGTGAGAATTGATTAACGCTTTCTTTTACAACTCTGGGAACTAAAGGGAACTTTGACCCCTGTCTTTCATTCGCCAAAACCTTGATTCCTTATGAGGAGTCAATCCTGGTGGCTCTCTCTCTCTTTGCATGTCTAAGTGAGTCCATAGACACATTATTAAAATACAATAGGATCAATCTATGGGCTTTTGGCTCAAATAATCACTTTTTTTTAAGCCTGCAGCCTTTCTGCCCTTATCTCTTTTCTTCTTTTGCAGAATCTGTTTAACTTTGGATTGGAACGCGCATTGGACCTGTTTGCTAGTAAATCTGGAGTTTGAGAGCAGGTGAACTGAGGAGGAATGCAATTCAGTTTAAGCATTTTGTGAGTGATAAAAAACCATATGTTGTGGATGCTGGTGTGCTGGGATCCTGGCTAAGGTTTATATCTAATTAAATCAACAATATGTATGTAATATATTTTATATAATTGTGGTCTATTTTAATATTTCTGAATAAATATTAATTTAGGCACAAGGTTCTTCAGAAATCTTTCTAAATATGCTGATTTAGTTCTTAAGAAACTGTTCTTATCGGTGCTGAAAACAGACATTATACATATTTTAAAAATAAATAAATAGAAAGGTCAAAAGAACAGCCTTTTTTTAGAGAACTTTTGTAAATTAAAAAAGTATTTCCTGTCACTTTGGGTCAATTGAATGCATCCTTGCTGATTAAAAGAAAGAAAAACAGCACTGACCCCAGACCTTTGAATGGCAGTGTGCATGCTGGTCAGTCCGTTACACAATTAGAAACCTGCTTGGATATTCATAGGTAGGCTAAGCTGGTCTTTTAGCAGTGCAGGCAGAATCCTAACATACGCAAAATTGCTTTACTCTAGTCTAAATCCAGCTCTGTGCTGTAGAATATATTCATCAAATGAAGAGTCACAGGAACTAGGCTAGCCGCATATTAAAGGGATAGTCAGCCAAAAATGTAAATTCTGTCTGTTCCAAACTGACGGAGAGCACAAAACATGAGTTTGTGAAGAACCTACTGCCTACTTATTTTTAAATATTATGAAAGTGAATAAGACTGAAGCTAGCAAGCTCAAAATGTAGCAAAAGCACTGTGAAAGTATTACGATAGTGGTCCATATGCCTTTTGTAGCATATTCTAAATCTTAAGGTGTTTAAGTAAGCAAGTTAATTTAATAAGTGTTTTAACAAGTCATTTAAGTTATTTGTTGTATTAAATTAATATTTTGATATTGTGCGTTCCTGAGAACTGGAGAAAGCACATGAGTCAGACCTTCTCAATGAATCAACTCATCCATTTAATAATTCTAAATATTTAGTTCAAGTTCAGCTGAAATTTTTCATAAGCTGAATACACTTTTTTTTTTTCCCCAGTGTTGCCATTTGACCTTGTCTATAATGAACACCATGTATTACTAATTCTTGGGGTGTTTTGACACATACACAATGTTGACCACAAAAATGTGATGCTTTATTGAATTTTGGACAGATGAGGGATAGACTTGCAGACTTTACAATTGCATGCACTGTGTATGTACTATTCTAGATCACACGCCAACTTTCAAAATTCTTTCATGGAGGTTTTGTCCACTGAAGGTTTTCGCAAAGATGTTTCATCAGCTGAACAGTTGGCATGTTGTTAAACAACAGTACAATCCACTGAATGCACCGTACTTCAATCAGTCTCGTTTTCATTCCTGTCAAAGATTTAACATGGCTTTATCCTGACAGGGGTCTATACACAAATCAGTACTGCAATCAGAAATCTCTTCACCTTGATAAGTGGTTTTGTGACTGGTACACTAGTGCCAAACTCGTTTCTATTGATTTGTGAGTTTTTATGCATAATTCCACATCTTTGCCTCTGAATAAATGTAGCCCCACTGAAGGAAGCCATACAGTTTCATAGCAGCCTGCAGGAATTCTGGCATTGTGATTCACAATGCTTTTTTTTTTTTAAACAAGCATTTCGGTGCCACCTCTCCTCCAATTAAACAAAGAGATGGGTAATTGGCAAATGTCCTTCAGGCTAAATTCCCTCCTCGTAACTTATCGCAGCCCACCGGTGGCTTGGCTCTGGAAAGGGGCTTTACTTTCACGTCCGCCGACAACTTATCAGTTCCGCTGAACGCTGACACCTTGACGTCCTTGACAGTGCATTATTACTTTTTCATGACGCAACCAGATGCAATTACAGCAACATTCTTGCTGTGTATCCATCCCCAACTGTCAGAAATGAGCCCAGAGTGGAGAAATATCAGAGATAAGACATCAAGCCCACCCAGTTGTTAAGAAGCAGACAGGAGAAGACTGAGAGACAGCGACTTAGGACAGGGGGGTGGATTCATCTTTCCTTGGGGAAGCCAATTTTGTCCTTTTCACACCATGTGTCAAACAAGCATGAAAATATTTGCGTACTTTTGTTCATTTGCTCGACTTGAAAAGGCGTTTAAGACTAACTGGGATATAGCCCATGTGTAAAATGGTCAGTGCCACATAAACAAAGAAAATACATTTTTCAATGACACTCACACAGCTCTCAGAGGAGTCACTGACCTCAGGCCAGCAGCTGGCTCACTCCATCAGTGTGATAACCTGGGCTTGGCATCTGTGTGTCTCTCTCCGTCTGCTCAGAGAACTGCTTTAATGGTCCAGCTCACCCATCCAACTTGCCCTGTACTAAAAAACATTTGCTATGTTAGATAAATAACTCTAAAATAACAACCACAGACACGCATTCATAATAAACATCTGCCAAGAGACACAAATGCACTGCAACTCATCGATTTAATGCATCACTTACAGAATTTATCATTATTATAAAAAGTAAATCCGTCAAATCAGATCCCGATATATGCTCAGTGCAGCAGCTGGTCATGATGCAAAATTGTGTAAATTGCCACTCCAGTTACACACAGCAATAAATCATATGCTTATTCAGTATTGTATTAGTTGTGCTACATGATTAATGATAAGTATATGTATGATTTTCAGATTTTTATATTTGAAGATAAATTCCCTAAATATATATATGTATTCCCAGTCAAATTTGTTTTATGATTATTAGATATTTTACAGAAATAGATTTTTTTTTGAACACGTGTTTAAAAATAAATACTGCATAACACATTCAAGTTTATTGTAATTATAGTGCGATGTGGCAAAATGTTTCTTGACTTGATAAAGTATAAAAAATAAATTGAATCAACTTTTTTTTAAGCGATCGTTTTATTTTTAATGTTTGAATGCCGTTTCAGAGATTGGGGTTTGCATTTGTTTTATTAAAATGCAGCAAAACCTGAGAGCGTGAATATTATTACAAATTGAAATAACTATTTTGATATATTTTAAATTTGAATGTATTTCAGCCTCATTACTTAGGTCCTCAGTGTCACATGAACCTCCAGAAATCATTCTAATATGCTGCTTTGTTGCACAGGAAACATTTCACAGCTGCGTTGCTTAATATGTTTGTGGAATTCTGATACTTTTGTCATGATTCGTTGATCAATAAAAAGTGAAAAAAAAAAAAAAAAAAAAATTAATAAAAGCCTATATTTAAAATATAGTTTGTACTGTCTGCTATCACTTTTGGTCAGTTTAACAAATCCAATACCTTTTTGGTAAATAAAAAGTATTCCTTTTGCTTTTCAAAAACTTTTTAGCGATAGCTAGCTTCACAGTGATCATCACAGTGCTTGTTGAAGATAATCGTATCAATCTTTGTTTTTCAGGAGAATCCGCTTTCATCAAAGAAGCACTGAAAGCATCGCGTTATGAATGCTTATAGCCATCACAAACCTCCTCTTCCATTCTGGTCTCAGCAGTCCGCGACGGACCATTACTCGTTTTTTTGTTTTTTTTAAGCTCACACTCTCAGGTTGTGGCTCATCTGAGATGAAATGCTTAAAAGAGTCGTTTTCCTCTCCTGTTCCATCAGAAACCCACAGGAGCTCCATCTCTTTCAGGTACAGTAAAAAGGAATAAAAGATCTCTGTGAGGGGCTGTGGGAGAAGCCCATGTGAATAGTGCTTGCTAGATTTTTCCTTCCTGCAGGTATTGATTGCCTCATGCCTGTCCCCTGCCTACAAGTTACAGGGGAAGATTTTGAGCGCTGCGACAGGAGAGGAAGAACAGAGGGATGGCTGAAGCTCTGGGAACAAACTCCCCTTCATGTCCCACAGGACTAAAGACTCATTGCAATGAAGACTCATCAGCTCTTTCTCCATATTTTGCTCTGTTCCTCAATTCTCCTCCGCCCTCTTCCCAATCCCCATCTTGAGGCCTACCATCTCCTTGGCTCTGGGAAGCGTTGTCTCGACTGAAGAAGTACAGCTGACTTGTGTGGTTAATGACACCTCAGCGAGCTATTGGTTTCTCGGGGCCTCTGTGTGTTTTTCTCTCTGTCTCGCCTCCATCTTCTTTTCCCCTCCATGCCTTGACACTGTTTCTCTCTCTTTCTCTCTCTCTGTCAAGCAGAGATTTATTCTGCCTGTGATGCGTGGAGAGGAGAGCAGTGTGAGTGCTCAGGGATAGGGTCAGTAGGAGGGAGGTGTGTGTACAATAAGAGATAAGATCATGGCTCCCCGGGGGCTTGTTTGGCCCTGTACCCGATCCATCAAACGCATGCTCCTGGTGCCAAGGTCAACTCTAATGAGCATTTGCTGGGGTCTTATTCCCGGCACCCCACACCCCTCTACCTCTGTCTCATGCTCTTTCTTTCACATGTATGCACACACACATATAGAGTGTGTGAAAATCTACAAATACCTGCACAGTTCTGAAAAGCAGTCACATTGCACCCCATCGATGGTCTGTTGCTTTAAATTGTTAGTTAAAATTTAAATGGTTAAATAGTTGCTACTGTTTTTGTAAAATGCATAAAATACTGATCTAAATTATTTTTGCAAGCATGTCCGGATCTAAATCCTTTTTTTAATATGTATGTTTAATGCGTTTCTATAGGCTCAGTTACAAAGTAAATTATAAACACTTTTGCAGCTAATAAATATTGAATTGCAGCTAACAAATTATAATTTGGGTAAAAAAAATTTTTTTAAGTAGATAGATAGATAGATAGATAGATAGAGAGTAATAGGCTATATATAATTGTTGCATTATAAATATATAAATATATTGATATATATGCACACATAAACATTTAAGTGCCCAAGTTATTTTTAGAACATTTTAAAATATTATTTATTCCTGTGATGGCAAAGCTGATTTTTCTGGAACTATTACTCCAGACTTCAGTGTCATATGACCCTTAAAAAATCTTTCTAATATGGCGATTATTATTATTATCACCACAGTTGAAATAACCACAGTTAATGCCTAAAACAGCTGTTTAATGTTTTTGTTACTTTTGTAGTAAGTTCAAAAGAAGGGCATCTTGAAACAATGTTTTTGGGTTTTGAGTTTTTTTTTTATTGAAAGGAGAAATTCAATTATATTTTATTAAGTTAACATTATTTGCATGAATCTGAACTTTAACACTGTTGTTTTTATATGTTAATCTGCAATGTCATTTTAATGAAGTGCTTTTGTTTGTTTCAAGGTAAAGAAGTTGTTCTTGGATGCTGCTGAGGAGAGACTCTGTATGCTTCTTTATGTTCTCCGTTCCCACCCTTTAGATGGCAGTGATCATCTCTGCTTGGTGAGTGAAAGGCGAGCGTGCTCTAAAACATGTGGCGTGCACTAATGAAGCAATAACAGTCACGGCTGGTGGTGGGTGTACTGGTGAGGGGGGGGGCTCTGGGAACCAGTCCTAACAATGACAGGTGTGATAATTATGATGTTCTGACCTCGCATATTACCTGCGCATCAGATAAGATATACACCAGATTCAATTTGAGGGCATGTGGATGATAGACCGTGCATTAGTAACGAAATACATCATTATGATAACTAGACAGACCATTCGTATAACCATCATGTCATCTTCATGAACACGTGTCATGTTCAATGACCGAGATATTGTCAAAGTCACAATTACTCACAAACCCAATGCTGACTGGAAATGAGCTCCATATAAACGTTAAATAGATCTACACTAACTCGGTGTCTTTGGCAGGCTGACCAGACCACCTTCATGAACGCCTTCATTCTCTTTGTCACTCCTGCTTCCCCAATGGCTTCATGATAACATTTAACAATGATTTATCGGCTTGTGAAAACCCTCCCAAATGCCCTGACAGAGGGGATAAGAATGAGGGGCAGTGCACTCTGACACCCCCTGGAGGCCGGGGTATATGGGGCATCTTTACCTCTGTCCAACAGCTTGTGTGTGTCTCCCAGTGGCAGCTGGATGGGACCGCCAGCCACAGCAATGCCCACCCACCCCATTATTCTGTAATGGTTGTGCAATGGGCTAACATTGAACTCTGAACCCTTAATGAAAAACCACCTTGGCTCTGCCCCTACACTACATTTACTTGGCCTTAAAAAAAGACTTGGCCACGATGGCAAATAGGCATAGCGATTATGAGTAATTATGATTATAATTTTCCAAAGGAAAAAGCAACAAGTTAAGCTAAAGTATTTGTGGACATGATTAGTAGCTATATACATTTCTTAAAAAAAAATAATAATAAAATCTTTTTTGATCTTGCTGTATGGCCTTAAATTGATCAAATGAAGCAGTTCCATACTTAAAAATCTAAATAAATTCTGCAAAAATTCTACAATTATTTTCACAAACAGCAGCACAATTATATTACGTAGCAAATCTCTTTCAACATTGATAATTATAATAATAAATCCTTCTCGTGCTCCAGATCAGCATATTAGAGGAATTTCTGAAGGATCATCAGAACCTGAAGACTTGAGAAATAGCTGTACTGAAAAGCATTTTGTTTCAAAATATATTAAAATACAAAATAGATGTTTCAAATTGTAATAATATTTTACAACGTCAGTGTTTTTACTGTATTTTTGATCAATTAAATGCAGCCTTGGTGTGCATAAGAGGCGTCTTTTGAAAAAAATTACAAAATCCTACTGACCCTAAACTTTTGAGCCGTAACATTTGTTTCATTTTAATCCATTAATTAATTTTTTGAAAAGATTTTCCTGAAAAAAAATAAAAATAAAATTCTGCCATTGATTAATCCCCCTCGTGTTGTTCCAAGACCTTCGGAACACAAATTAAGAAGCTTTCTGACCCTGCATAAACAGCAGTGCAACTGACACATAGAAGACCCAGAAGATAAGGACATCATTAAAATAGTCCATGTGACATCAGTGGTTCAACCGTGATTTTATGAAGCTATGAAAATACTTTTTGTTCACAAAGATAATAACTTTATTCAACAATTTCTTCTCTTCCATATCTGTGTTAATGAGTAAGTAATTAATGACAGAATTGTGGGGTGAACTAGCTCTATAAAGATTCAATAAACTTTTTTTCAGGAAATTGTTTAACAATTGCATGAGCATAAACATTTGTGATTATTGAAAAATCACATATTGCATATTATGTGCCTCTTTGTATGCTATTCAGCACAATTTCTCTCTATGTCTTGGCAGATGTCTTCCTTGAACTTTGTCTAGAGTCATAAGTCATTGGGCTGCGAGCAGTCACAAGTCAGGGGTCAATTTGTAAGTACTTCTTTCTTTGGTCTTAACTAATCAAGTTTTTAAATTGTACATTTTTATGCAACATTTTAAGGTTTAAACTGCCAACAAAGCTTTGATTTTTTTCCATATTCTCTCATCAGTTTGTTTCAATGTGGATGAAATAGCTACAAAATATCCACTCGGTAAACGCAATCAAAATATTCACTAGCTGTTTACACCCTGTATAGCAAACAAATACAACATGTTCACATTAAAAATCTACCAGATTGCTGAATGCGATGATTTCAGGTCGGTGGTGTAGAATGTGATTCCACCTGCAGAGATGAGAGGCAGAAAGGGTTTTTTTGTAAAAAGTGAGGTGGCTGTAGTAAAAGTCAGGTAGGGTCAGCTCTTCTTCTGCTTGGTTCTCTGAGGAATCACCATATCAATATCTCTCTGAGCGTGCATTTTTGAGAAGAAACACTCGAAGTGATGAGTGCTGAACAGCCTGTAGGCCTCCAGAGACCAAATCAAACTCTGTGTTTCCTGTAACCTCAGCACCATGGGAAGTGACCACCCGCGCTCCCGCACACACACAGAATAACGACGACCTGCTCTCCTCTGTCCGACGATGTGAGCCACTGCTCCGGGTGGTTTTACACAAAAGTGATGATTTCTTTGTCAAACATCTCTTCGATACACACACACACACAGCGTTTTTTTCCCTGAAGCGATCCGCAACCCCCAACGCGTTCAGTCCTAGCCCACTATGGCTAGGCCTCCAATTTAATCAAAAGTGGTTTGTTTTTATTGGTGTTTTGCGCTGACAAGTGGGCTATCATCCTGACGACTCTACCTGTCAGTGAGCGACTGAAAATCCTCGGTTGACAATGCCCAATGCTTCCAATTAGGAGAGAATCAGACTCCTGGCGTGCTAGCGATCTTTCCACCCTCCCCCAAGGCCCTTCCTTAAACCCCCCCCCACCCTCTGGCACCCCCATCTTTCGGCACTCGCCCCATCGGCTTCTGCCATTTCGCTCTCTCATTCTTGCTACCTTCATAATTTTCCCCTTCGCTTTTTTCAAGGTAGGTATATCTCCTCGGCAAATTACTGACACAAAACGGGGTGGCGCACTGGCGGTCCCGAGCCTGAGTGCTGGCGGTCCCGAGCCCCCTGTCAGCTTTAATGAGCCAATAAAGGTATATTTCTCCAGCGTGAATGCGCTAAAGTCTTTCTTGTGTGACAGCTGACTGGGAAATGTGAGTGTTAACCTTATAAAAGATTCAGCGGTTCTCATTATTTTCTGTCAAATCTCGCACCTGATGGCTTTAAGGTGCATCATTTGCATCGCTGACTGGTCCAGGGTGTGCCCGTTTTTTCCCCAACAATGTTTGTTTGTTGACTTAAGTCAACATTTCTTTCCTTCTACATGTCTCTTTTTTATCGCAAGGCATGTTTTACCCAATGTTTCGAAATGACAGCGACGCCAAAGTTTATCCAGGAACGTCGTACCACTTTCCTGAACATATCCAAATATATATTTAACAAACATGGAACAGAATAAATAAATGAAATTCAAAACATTGTTTTCACCCGAGGTGAGGCAAGATCAAACAACTTTGAAGCCTCTTGCCAATCATCTCCTCTGCCTCTCCCTCAAATCTTCAAACAATCAGAGGATGTACGCTAAATACAAGTGTTTGAGTGACAGATTTTTAAGGACGTTTCTGTGCATCTCCATTTGGTGTGTCAAGCTCCTGATTTTCCTCTGCATTTTTGTCCTCTACATTAATTGCAAATTCTGTGTTTTTTGTTCAACATTGTAGCATTTACTGTGGCAGAAGCATTCTGGGATTTTGTACGGCCAATGACAATCACTAAAGCTTAATCTGTGTTAAGGTTAGGTGGTACAATTTCTTGAATTGTGAAGCTTTTAAAAGTTCAAAGTCTTAGCATTGCATACACACACACACACACACACACACACATATATATATATATA